>JADRCD010227366.1:3346-27438 GCA_019843815.1 Montemys delectorum
GCACACACACACACACACACACACACACACACACACACACACACATTCTGCATTTTTGCCCAACGCATTGCCTGGGGCGTGGCCTGTGGTACCACTCCCTTTTCCAGGGTGTGGTTTTGTTGTCACTCCCTTTTGGGGCGTGGCCTTTGTCATCACTCCCTTGTCTGGCTCAGGAAGTACACACTACCTAACAGAAGGAGAGTTTAAGGCCAAGCAGGTACATGCACATGTGTCCCTGTGTGGGACGAAGCTGACCTGGCTGTCCCTCAATTGTGCTCTTCAACAGTAGGCATCCTCCGGTGAGGACCGTCCTCTCCAGCTTCTACTCGCTGCTGCGCTCGGGTTCAGAGAGCATGGGTCATGTGCTAGACACCGCTCTAAGAGTCAGTAATCAAGCCACAAACAAGGCCTTCAGTCATTTTATTCTGTACCTTGTCCTACCCACTCCTCCGAAGGTTTAATTTCCGATTGCCTCTGTTCAGCATTGGGAAACGTGTGGATTGTGGGTATGGGAGCTTCCCCTGAGCTGGAATTCCCCCATGGCAATGTTGTCTTTGGCAGGGCCAGCAGTGAGCAGAGGTTAGGAGGAAGCTGTGTGTGGTCCGCATGAGATCTCTATCCCTGCTGACCTCCAAGTCCCAGGGCAAGCGCACTCCTGCTTGTGGTGACCACATCTGGGTTGTTCCCACTCCCCCGTGGCACACTAATCACCTTTTCATCTATGAAATGTCTTTAAATTGGGTCTCAGCCCGCTTAGCCGGGGCTGTCTCGCTAAATGTGTTCTAGCGATCAACACAATTTAATCTGAGATAGGGGATTGACTCTAATTGGGTGGTAGACCACTTCTTATCTTGAGTTTTGCAAACGTGTACTCTTCTGGTTTTATAACCCCATGGCTTACTCTCCGATGAAATCCCGCTAACTGCCCCAGCTGAACAAGAGCTGATCCTCTGCTGGAAATTGTATTAGCTACGTGATCAAGACAACACATAAAGGGGGGATTTCTGTCGTTTGTGGTTACAGAGCATAAGAGTCTGTCATGGTGGGAAAATGTGGCAGTTGGAACAGCAGGCTGAGGGGTAAACTGGGAAAGGCTCTGGGGTTTAAACTGTCAAAACCTTTGCCAGGTGACATACTCCTCCAACAAGGCCCCTAAGCCTCCCCAAATGGCACCACCAACTGGGGAGCAAGTATTCAAATACAGGAGCCTGTGGGGAACATTCTCACTCAGACTACCACAGGCATATCCAGGTAACTTCGGACTTGATGGAGCTGTTTCTTGAGAGCATTTGACTTCTTCCACGAAGCTGGGTTCCTTGGCAGTATTTTGGTACTTCTGACTCGTGTCTTAGAGAAAAACACTTTGGTTTTCCAGTCCAAACCTCCAGACACCCCCAGTGTTATTCTTTTTTCTAGTCACGTGTTTCTAAGTATTTATCAGTGACTGGGCTTCCTCGTGGCCGAGTTTGCAACTGTGGCCCGTGTTCACTGTGCGCAGCCTCGACACCATCCCTTGAATGGCATCAGCACACTTGAATAGTGTTCTAGAGACACTGCAGCACTGGTGCTCTTATACCACATGGAAATGACAGCTTTCTTTTTAAAAACAATTTTATTTTAAATTATCTCTGTGTCTATGACTGTTTTGTATGGGTATGCAGAAGCCAGAAGAGGGCATTGGAGCCCCTGGAGTTGTCGTTGTAGGCAGATTGGAGTCTCTTGGCATGGGCAGGAACTAAACTCCAGTCCTCTTCAAGAGTCGTACATACTCTTAATGGCTGAGCCCTGTCTCAAGCCTATTTTTTTCTTTTTTCTTTTTATATGGAGCCTCATGACACAGTCTCAAACTCGAAATCGCCTTGCCTCTGTTTTCCGAACACTGAGACACTGGTCTATGACGTCAGAGCCAGCTAAGACAGAGTATTTGGGACGGGACTGTGATGCACCTGGAGAGGTTTCTTCAGGAAGTAAGCTGGGGGGCCTCATGAAATGTACAAACTGACAAACTCTCAAGAAGCCCTTCCTGAGCCTCCCAGACCCCAGAGGTAAATGCGGCTTGATGACCTCTTGACCTGTAGTTTCCCTGAATAGGTGTGTAAACCCCTTACTCCCTAAGTGTCTTTTTTATAAGTCAATCACATGTGAATTTTTCCTTTTAAAAATAAATCATACTGACCTGAAAGTAGTGAGGTTGACAGAGGCAGCAGGATCTCACGCTTGTTATTAAATGTTTGAAGTTTATAAGTGGAAGTAGCAGACTTTTTTCCCCTGTACCATTATCAAATGATAGCATCAGTTGTATTAAGTGAGAGAATCAGAACTTAGAGGATTTTCTTTTCATTACAGTGGAGATTAGCACTCACCCACTCAACTGGGATGGATTTGCATAGAGATCCCAATATCAATAATCATTTGGAATCTATTTCACCCAGATAAATCAGAATCCCCAGCAAAAACAAGCAAGACTTACCCGATGGATTTCTGAACAGAAAGATTAGAGCAACATGGATTTCTTACTGTTGGATCTTGAGTGCAGATGAGTCTTGCATATCCATCTCTTTCCCAGGTCCTAAGTCCCTCTGCAGTGTAAACCTGAGTGGAGGAAATAAAGAGAGGAGACGGAACTTGGACGTGATATTGGACAGACATAGTGAGAAGTCATAGATTTGATCAACCTAGATACATTGTCCATTCTGTCCCTGGAGGGGGGCACACATTCATCAAGGACAGTGAGCTCCAGGACGACTGACAGAGAAATCCTGACTTAGTCCTAACCCTCAGGATTCTCATCACCTTTGACCCCAAATAGTCTTCTAAATTGTGAATTTTTATGTACGTTTATAGCTTAAATGCTTACTTGGAAGATGTGAAGGTGATGGCCAGTGGTTAAAGTCTTGGCTGCACAAGCATGAGACTCAAGTTCAGATCCCCAGATCCTGTGTAAATGTTGGGCAGGCATGGCAAGCTGGATGACTGGCCTGGCAGAATGGTGAGCTCTGGGATAGATGAGACACCCTGCCTTAGTAGGCAGAATGGAGAGTGATTGAGGAACACACACACACACTGGTACATGCATTGTATTGTAGGTGCATGCACAATTGTGTGAATGCACCTGCACACGTGTATGAACATGCATACACGTGCATGTCACATGCTTACACAAACAATTTCACTAGAGACGGCCTAAAAATAACAAGAAGTCATTGTGTTTATTTTTCAACAAATACAAAAATTTTTACAGAAATAGCAGTCACAATCAAAACATCCTATATGGAGTGATTAAGTGGCTGAGGCTGTTTCTGTCTTTTTAACTATTATCCTGTTAGTATTTGTTGCTGTTATCCAATCCCCATGTCAAAACAATGACTTGCAGAAGGTAAATGCTTTGCTCAGTTCCTTTTGTAATACATAATGAAGTTCTGACCTAGAAATCATGATGGAGAACCTCCAAAACCCTCCTCTCCATAGCAGAGCAGAATCAGGAGTCACTCTGGTAAGGTCCCCGAGAGCTTTCTAGGGTGGGGTTAATAATTCCCAGGCTGGCGTCTTGATAGAGTGTCAGTGTCTAGCATTAGTTGTTTGTAGAGTTGTGCAGTAGTCTGTCTTACACACGTCAGGGGATAGGCCCAGGCTAATAAATGAGTAGATTAATAGGCATTCTGAGTTCCCTGGTGAATTAGAACTAGGACAGTACGGGGGAAGCCGTACTCTGAAGGAAAGCCTCAGGTTTCCAAGAGCCCTGACTTGGACTCTGGCTTCATGGTTAATGAGATTAAAGGCTTGGCTCCTTCATGGGCAGCATCTCATGGGACAGTACCTCCAGCAGTGTTGGTTGGCAGAACCTTCCAAGGTCTCTTTAGACGTCTATTTTTAGCCTTTAACATTTCTTGTCTTCCATTGGTTGGGCTTCACATTCTTACTCTTCTTTCAAATGGAGATCTTGTAAGAGCTATTACT
The DNA here is from genome assembly GCA_019843815.1 of Montemys delectorum. Taxonomy (NCBI): domain Eukaryota; kingdom Metazoa; phylum Chordata; class Mammalia; order Rodentia; family Muridae; genus Montemys; species Montemys delectorum. The sequence goes on from JADRCD010227366.1 coordinate 7,304, forward strand.
TAGCAGTATCCCAAATGTACCAAGTGCAGAATTAAATATAACCTGCATTTAGGACTTCATCGTATTTCATCAGAATTCGAATTCTCTCTCCTGTGCGATTAAGGTTAAACAACAGAACAGTATTTCTCCATCAGGTGGCATTTTAAACTGCATTGTGTGTGTGACAGATGGGATCTTACAAATGCATTATGCTTGCTTATTTTAATATCTAAGCATATGCAAAGGTTCTAGAAATATTTTACATGCAAATGTCTGGGGCTCCACCAGGGCCTATAAAAGAAATCTGCGCTCCGTGACTTCCAAGCCTCTGTCTCGACGACTAATCACTCCACTATTTCCAAATCAAATCCCTTCAAACCAACCAAAGGCGTTTGTCCTACCTGAGCCGAGTTCAGTGGCAAGTCTGACATTTGGAAATTGCCTCGCTTATTGAGATATTCACACACTGCAAAAGGCACCCAGGATTCCTTTCAGGGGAAGAGAAGCACTTTTCTTCATGCTCCAGTGATTCAGAAATTTGTCAAAGAGAATTTTATCAAATTTCCTACACACACACACACACACACACACACACACAAACACACACGCTCATAAACTCACACACACAGCCTCACCTTTGCAATAATTTCAGCCCAAGAGATTTCTGTTTTCTGAAAGGTTGTGACCCCTGAGCCTTCGGCCCTCCAGAGCTGCAATCGCCGTGTTGCCTCTGAGATGCTAACAGTAACACTAATTGGGAGAAGGGAAGGGAGGTGAGCCACATGCCGAATGAAACGGCCTCTCCAAGCAGAAATATCGGAAACACTAGCACTTGTCCTGAGTAGATGAAGTGCCCAATCTGCCGGGTAGCCAAGCAGAACCGAAGGGAAGGGAGCCCTAATGACAAATAACCAACCTTTCTCCAGGGCTTCCTGCACACAAGGCACCGGGTGCAGTTCTTCTCGAGCATCCCTTCATTGAATCTGCCCAGCAGCCTTGCGGCTTGATGTACTTTTGACCAACAGGAAACCGAAGTCAGCAGATACTGAAGAACTTAGCTGGACTTTCCCCACTAAAAATTCCAGAGAGGGCTGATATCTTATTTGTTCAGCTATGTTGCTGCCTCCTCTATGGGGACAGAACACTCAACGCTATGAGAGGAACAGGTGACAATTTTTGATAGTAGATCCACCCTCTGCTTGCAAGGACCAGCTGCCAGCGAGTCTTCTAAGTCAAGAGTGTTCTTACTGTGCAGAAGAAACTAAGACAATGAATGCCGCCGGGGAGACATGTTGACCCTACTGCCCCGGCACCCACCCATTCCAACCCACTGTCTCCCACCCATGATCCTTCTATTCCTCCAGCCTATTCTGCAGGGATCTGTCAGGAGCCAGCAGCCCTGTTAACAGCCACTCCCTCTCCCATCCTTTGCCACTGCTGATGTCTGAGACCATGCCATCATCCATACTGGTCAGAACTCAGAATCCGGAGTTCAGGAGGCCTAGGGCAACCCTGACTTGTGGGAGTATGCGTTCACCTTCCTTCTCTCCCAGTCTAACTGTTAGCTTCTCTAGAGGCAACTGTTGGCTAGTCTGTCACTATTCTGCTATATCTCACCTACCCAGAGTGACCATCGATACAGTTATTGTTTAGTCAACATCTGTACTGAAATTAGTTAGTGAATGTACAGATAGATGAGCCTTGTGGAATCTACCCATGAAGACTGTCAGTAATTGGATACTATTGCCATTAACAGTTTTTAACAATATACTATCTGGAAATACTTCAATTTAGAAGCATTATGTTGCAGATTCCAGAGTGTCTAATGTATTCTAATTGTTTGGTAAATCTTTTCCATGTACTCGGTGAGACTTCCAGGTTTGGGGGTATATGGTCATTGACCTTTATATGTCGATTGCTTTCCCACTTCCTTTTATATATATTGGTGGGCATACTCAGACCTAGCTCCTGGGTACAAATTCTGATAAAGTTCTACAATTTCTCTGCTCATTAGATTGCAAAAGGTAGCTTACGAGGCCTTGAAGTTACAAACTTTAGTCTCAATTCAATAAATTGTCCTCACTCTCAGTTAATCAAAGCTCTGGACTTGAGATCGGGCTCCATCCTCTTCCCTCCCGGAGACAGAGCACTCACTCCATCTGATGGCAATCATGATGCCTCAGTTTTTTCCCTGCCTTTCTACCTCCTTTCTCATCAGTGAGCTCAGAGCAGGAGCGTGACGTGGGAACAGACTTCCTAGAATTAGCACTCGGCTATTTCTTGAATCTAGTATGTGGTTCCAGTTTGTGCCTGGTTGAGGAAGTTTTCACGTGCTTCTTAGAGCTTCTCCAGCTGGGCCATTCTTCTGATAATCTCCATGCTGGTATACTTTCTATCCTAAATGGTTTATGTTGGCTTTTCTCTCACCCCATAGATGAGGTGTGCCTAGTCAGCCACAGTATGAATCTGTAGGGCCCATTTACACATGTGGTCTGACGGCACACACTCACCTGTAGGCATTCTCACGTGTATACACGCTTGCCTGTGCTCTGACTCCTATCTGACCTACTTCTGCCCCATGGGCAATACTGGCTGGCCAGGCAGAGGTTAGCTGGGCATTGGTCCTCACGGTCCTCACAGTCCAAGAAATGGAGTTAACGAGCCTTTTGTGATCCTGGTTAAGATCCCTTCCACAGGCTTGAACTTTAAGTGGGGACTTTTCAGAGAAGTTCCTCATCTGACCCTCTTCTCACATTCTGCACCATCTGCCTCTCAAAGTGGAGAGGTTAGTCCTCAGGCCCTAGACTTTCTCATTTCTTGAAATCTGCATATGGCAGGTGGGCTTGGAAAGTCTAACCTCCGTTTATTTGTGGTCTTTGTAGACATTTCAGTTATTTAGGGTACTTTTGTGTAGTGTCCTATTACACACACAAATTTATATAGTATATGGGTGTGTGTTTCTCAAATGTGTAGAACACAACTTGCAGATAACTATTTTATCCCCTCTCCAATTAAACATACTCAGTTTTTGCTCACTGTAATAGCACATATCAATAGCACTTGGGAAAATGAAGCAGGAGGATTACCAGTTTGAGGTCATAGTGCTTTACTCAGTAAGCTAGAAAGCAACCTAGGCTTTATAGTGAGTTAGAGGCCAGCCTGGACTACGTGGTGTGACTCTGTTAGAAATAGATAAAAATGAAATAAAAATATCTGCTCCAGGGTAAAGCTCAATTTGTGTATTTCCATGGGTTTCTGGTACTTTTTAGACACTGAAAAGTATTCAGGCCCCTTTACATAACCAAATGCCCTCACAGCTCAACAGTTTAAATGTATAGCTCCACACAGCGAGAAGACACCCCATGCAACTGTGCTCAAAAGTGCAGCTACTCTTTCTTTTCTCAGTGGACCTATTGTTGCACCAACTGGTCTCTTTCTGAACTTGCTGCTCCTCTTTATACTTTCCAGAGTTGGAGCAAGAGGTAAAGATGAGAAGGAAGTCTCATCTTACAATTCTGCTGCCAGCTGGCCTCATAGACTCTAAGCCCAGCCAATAGTAAAAGCCTGTCTGTCATGGTTCACTTTCCTGGGTCTTAAATACCGCCCAGGCCTACAGTTGGGAGACTCAACCGCACTTCTGTCTTGATGCATTTTCCTCCTCCGTTCCCTTTCATTTCTTGCACCCTACCCCGTAGTCCTTAGGTATACGGGCGGGTAAGGAGAGCTTGCCTCTGTGTTCCAGTCTCCATCACAAAGGTGTGGAGCTAATACCTTCTCATCTGGTCCGCTTGAGTGCTAATTCACTTTTTGTTGTGGTGGTACCACTCTGTCTAAAAAGCAACTTGCAGGAGGACGAGGGTCATTTCATCTGATAGGTTACAGTCTGTCATTGATGGATGCTGAGGCACGGACTACGAAGGAAGGCTAGTCAATGGCTTGCTTCCTCTGGCTATTCAGCTAGCTTTCTTATACAACCCAGGCTCCCCCACCAGGGCATGGCACCAGCCATGGTGCACTGTGCCTTCCCTTGCCAATTAGCAATTTAAAATGCCTCACAGACATAGCTATAGACCAAATGAGCCAGGAACTTTTACAGCTGGGGTTCTCTCTTCCCTGGTACCTGACGCCATGACACCCTGAGAACTTCGGCAGACCTTTCTGCTGTTGTTGCTAGCAGAAGTGACATGACAGGTCACTGTATCTACCTAGAGGCTGGAAACAGACATCAAATTTCCAGTTGGTCCTGTTGGCACCTCCTTGATGGTATTAGAAGCAAGGAGGTCAGACCACTCTGGGGAGATTCATATATAAGATCTTGCCAAAAAAAAAGTTCCCCTCAAATTCCTTTCTCTGTCAAACAATTTCTGTGATCAGTGTGTCTGAATTTCTTATGAGCCATGTAATTAGTTTCACTGTCACCTTTTTGAGTTCTTCAGCCTGGCCTGTCTGATAGATCACTTTGCTATCTGATATCTGTGAGCTGAGTGTTCAGCCAGAACTCCCAATTTAACACCCCATGTGTGTATTATGCAGTTTGGTGCACAACTCTCCGGTGCAGTCAACACCATATCTAACTGTTTCTTTTCAGGAAATGAAGGTTCAGGAAAAGGTAGGTAACCTGTGCATAGTGGGGGGCCCCTCTCCTTCTCACTCTCCCTCTTCCTCTTCCTCCCCTTGCCCTCCCAGGACTGCAGGTTCTGCAAGTAGATGAAGAAAGGGAGCTCCCTGTTAACATTTCATAGGACTAGAGAGTGACTAAGAAATCCAGACACTGAATAAACTAATTTCATAAGTGACAGAGAGTAAATAAAATGCTTTTAATTACAGTTTAGAATTAGTAAGCTCATTTGAAAAACAAAACAAAACAGGCTTACATTGAAAAGAAATAAAAAAAATCCTAAAGACAAGAGCATACAAATAATTAAAATAAAAAAGTTCATCTATCACAGAAAATGAAATAGCTGATTATTATAATAAAACTTAATGTGGCTTGCCCACATCTAAAAGAAAACTGATTAGCAATTATCTAATCAGCTAATCACCATGACAAACTCTATCCATGCCATAGCGAGTGTCTTGGGATGCCAACCCATCTCCTTCATTGTAATGACGCACTAGTAGGAGGCAGTAACCATGTGCCAACCAGGCTCATGCAGACACTCAAGATGGCCGACCCGGAGAGGAGGAGTGGTCACACTTCTGCATAGATGGAGAGTTGTTCATCAGGGATTGGGTCACATGTGTTATAGCTGTAGGTTGTAGGAGAGTATCATGTGGTAGAAATGGATGCTGTAGTGAAACCTCTAATGCCCCAAAGAACAAAGGACTCCAATCTGCTATCCCTTCAAAAACCAATGGTTCCAAATGGCCTGACAACCTTCCACAAGACCCCACTTCTTCAAGGTTATCTCACCTATAGTAGTGGATGGGACTTAAACCTTGAACACATGGTCCACTGGGGTGCATTTCTGATCCAAACCACAGTAATATGCAAACCTGACTTGACTGCGGAGGAAGGCTCTAGAGGGGCCTGCCTACCCAGCACACTTACAACAACCTAGAGAAAACTGCCCAGTGAAAATCTAGATGGACTCAAAATAAGCAAGTGGGTAAAGTGTGTAAGACTAAAGCATGTGGTTTAAGGAATGTGGGGTCCTGCCAACTGACCTAATGAGGTGTCATTCACGTTTCTTTCATTGTTCTAACAAGTAGCCCGCTTTCTAGCTTAGAGTAAGGTCATCTTTTTTGTACCCTGTTGTTGGGATATTTTTTTAGGGCGCCCCTGTCTCGAGGGCTAGGATCAGAGCATCTTCTTATAGGTGCTGAGCCCTCTGTAAAGTCTCATCAGACTTCCTTTGCATGGATCTCATCCATCAAGGGCCTCCATGGATTTGCTTTCCCATTCACTTACATCTCTCACTGACCTTTCAAAACTGTCTTTGGAAGTTAAGAACATCTGCTGCGAAGCTGTCCAAGCTGGAGGCTTTTCAAGTAGCTGAAGAGGCAGATGCTGCTGCGTGCATTTGGCAGAGTCCAAAAGACATGACCTATAGGCACACTAAATTGAGAAAAACTGACAAGAGAAGGCGCAGCAAAGTAATCTCCAGAGGAAGGCTCGCAGGCAGATGCCGAAGTGGCCACGTGATCCTGGTATCAAGAGCCCTTTCCTCTGGGGCTCTTCTTGTCCCCCCTCCCTTCTCTTATGGTTTTGTACTGTATAGTCTCAAAGCAACAACTCTCGATTTGGGTTAGTCACATCTTATATATTTTCCTGCTATTTTGTAATTTTTCTTGCATTCTAAAAAGTGAGCTTTTCTAGGCTGCTAGAGAGAACTCTTACATCTATGGTTTAAGTGTGGTCACATAGGTTGACGTTTACAGCAAAGTAGAATAAATCTAGTATAGATATAAAATGTGGCTTCTATGCTTTTATTTAATCTATGCTTTTTTTTTAAACTTTGTATTTTTTTTTGTGAATTTCATATCATGCATCCCAGTCCCACTCATCTCTTCCGTCACACCTGTCCTCCACTTATTCAACCTTCCCTCTCCTCATTGTGGAATCTGTGGTGTGTCACTGTGTCCCACAATCTGCCCTTTTGTTCTTGGCTTTTGAATGTTTGTTGCAATGACTCCATGGTCTGATCTGAGGCTCTGGCTTATGCTATTCTGACAGTACTGAATCTTCACTGGGACTCCTCTCGGATATCCTGTAGTTGTCCTATGTCATGGAGATCCTAGTTTTGGATCTGTAGGACCAGCCCCTTCATGCACTCCAGCAGTTCACATATAGGGTAGATGTTGGGGTAGACCAATTCAAAGCCCTGGATCTGGGCCTGAGAGATATCTGAGATGCTCAGGCTCTTGGCTCTCCCATTTTCATGCCCTTGGGGCCCGGCTCACCAGCAACCTCTGCAACAAGGGACTGCTCCACCCTGCCACCCCAGGTAAGGTGTAGGGCCTGCTCTCCCAGTGTTGCAGCTGATGAAGGACATGGCCAGTTCTCGCACTCTCATGACCCTGGGGCCATCTCTCCTGCCTGACATACGTTGCAAGAGACTAGGGAGGGGAGGAGGGCATCTCTCCCTAGTCAGTGCCAGCAGACTACATGCAGGGCTGGCTTTTCCATGCTCACACCCTTGGAGCCTGTTCACTCACAACCCCACTATCAGGGTCAGCTCCACAGTGCTGCCAAGGTGAGGGACTGGGCCAGCTCTCCTGCCTGCCACAAGAGGTGATGAGTAGAGTGGGCAACTCTCCCATGCTCACATCCTTGGGGCTGGCTTGCCCACTCCTCTGCCACCAGGGTCAGCTCTACAGGTGCACTGCCTCCTCTCCTGAGTGCTGCAACTGGTGAGGAACAGGGCAGTTTTCATGTTCTTATGAAACATGGGCTATGTCTCTGGCCTGTCACAGGTGGGTGGAGGGAAGGGGGTAAGGAGATGCGGGGAGGAGGGATCTCTCCCTTGCTCATGCTATCTTCTCTGTGTTTTATATTTTTTCTGTTTTGAGGGCTAGAGGGTGTCTTGGCCACATCCCTGAAGCCTGTATCATTTGAGCATCCAGCAGACTCCTCTCTGACATCCTGCCAGGGCAGACCTACTTTAAAGCGTGGTTGCTTTTCATCTTGCGCACTTGGTGCAGCACAGGAAGCATGCAGGTGGTCAGGGTTCCTTTGGTTGGAGATAAACTGTGATTGCCTTTGTAATCTAGAAGAAAATGTGAAAAATGTTATTAGTCAAAGTAAATAATGTTAAAGTACCTGTGTTGATGAATCTTAGTTCTCAGCTTTTCAGGACCCAGAGTCACCTGGGGATGTGCTACCCACCATGTGCCTGTGGGAGATTATCTGCATTAGATTAACGGAAGTGTGAAGACTTACACACTGTTGCTGGCACCATTCCTTTGTTTAGGATCCTCGATTGTATGAAGAGGAGACAGTGAGCCATGCACAGGCACTCCTGGCTTTCTGCTTCCTGGCTGCGGATACCATGTAACCAGCAGCCTCAAGACCCTGCTGCTGTAACATTTTGGATTGTAACCCTGAACTTTGGACCAGCTCTCTATAAAGTTGCTTTTGACAGGGATTTATCACAGAAAATTTAACTAATATAATTTCTGTGTTACTAAATATGAGTTACTTTTTACTTTCAATCCAGTCTGGTAAGGGCAGAATCCAAGCCCTGCTGTAGTGTTAAACACTTGCTTTTAAACCAATGAGCATCACACAGAACTGTAGGAAGGAAGATGGATTTGAATAGTCCCAGCTTGCATGTTATTGATTGATTGATTGATTGATTGATTGATATTCCAATGGCTCCTCCTCCCATTCCCTCTCATCACAGAGTCCCTCCCCCTTCCCCTTCTCCTCTGCATGTTTTATAAATGACTGGTTTTTTTTATAATTTAGAAGCTGATTGTTCTTACTGGCTGGTTTTGTGTGCCAACTTGACACAGGCTGGAGTTATCACAGAGAAGGGAGCTTCAGTTGGGGAAGTGCCTCCATGAGATCCAGCTGTGGGGCATTTTCTCAATTAGTGATCAAGGGGGTAGGGCCCCTTGTGGGTGGTGCCATCCCTGGGCTGGTGGTCCTGGGTTCTATAAGAGAGCAGGCTGAGCAGGCTATGGGGAGCAAGTCAGTAAGCAGCACCCCTCCAGGGCCTCTGCATCAGCTCCTGCCTCCAGGACCAGGCTGAGCAGGCTATGGGGAGCAAGTCCGTGAGCAGCACCCCTCCATGGCCTCCGCGCAGCTCCTGCCTCCAGGACCCGTCCTCGAGTGAGTTTGTCCTTACTGCTTTCAGGAATGAACAGGGATGTGAAGGTACAAGCCAAGTGAACCCTCCCCCCCCCCCCAACTTGCCTTGGTCATGGTGTTTTATCACAGCGATAGTAACTCTAACTAAGACAATGAAGAACCTCAGAATACAGGCTGAGAGCAGAAGAAGCCCTTCAACCCCATGTTCACTTTTCACCATCACATGTGGCAACCTGGACAAAGCAATTAGTGCTCCCAGGACCCTGCTTCCTTGTTGAACATAGGATATTACCCACATGATGATGGTGATGGTGATGATGATGACAACTGACAGATTCCTTCTCCTCTTTGTTTTATGGCCTCTTATTCTTTAATACTTGATATCATTTCCAAGTTAAAATTGCAGCAATTCTAATTAGTCAGTTAGTCCTTTAGATCTGTTTTGTGGCTAAAGTCTAAAGAGTAGCAAGTGGAAAGATGTGAGTGCTCCCTCCACTCATGTAAAATAATCCACGTAACATGCAGAGAAGGGTTATTGGAGACCTAAGCACTGAGAAACAAAAGGTAGGATTCTCCTGGTGGACTGTCAGAACCAGTCTTCTGGGTGTTGAAGAGGATATGGCTTCTCGGGGTTGCCTTTATGAGTTATGTGAAGTTTCCAGGTCTCACTTGCAGAGAATTCAGAGATCTGGCTGGAAGGCTGATGGCGAGGGCGGTTCTCTTGGTGTCACAGGTTGGTTTGGCATGTCACCTGAACCTTCTCCAGGTATTGTATCTTCCTGTTATGTTTTAATACTGGATTAGACATTTTAATCTTTAATGATTGTTTTGGTTTGTTAGGAGTATTACATTTCTGAGCTCTCTATAGAATGCAGGTTTACTTAAAGGACTTCCCAAGACTTTGTGGCTGGGCAGGAAGGTAACCCAGGACAACTCCATGCTGTGACTCCCACATGCCCTGGGCTTTCTGAGTCTATAGACACTGGCTGGGCACCTCCCACCCACCCATTACCACTTTTCGGATAACCAAAGGGGAAGCCTTTCTTGTAGTGGGAGAGGTGTCATTAGCTGGGTCCCTGCAGTGACCTTCTTAATGATGACTAGCCAAACTAATTGTATTGCTTTGTTTACCATTGGCTTAGGAGGCCCATCAAACAAATGGGCTGAGACTGTTTCCATATTCTTATCTGTCAAGCAAATGAGAAGCAAATGACCCTTCCATATGTCTGCACCAGGAAGTCGCTGCCCTCTAAGGCTGGCTCATCTGTGGCCGCAGGTGGGAGCCTTCCTTGTGACAGAGTGGCTAACACTTCTTCATATGCGTAAAGGAACTGGCAAGCTCGGTAGTCATTACTTTATTTCTCATTTATTTGGGGTGGTGATTCATTTTTAAAGTGTACAATTTGGATCATTGCCAAAGGTGCCAGATGGTCCGCCTTCTTTGGGAGACCTGTCCATGAGTGTTAATAAGCCTAATTTGGGATTCTCTGAGGAGTCATCTCTGAAAAGATTGGAGATAAGTGAATTCAAATAAAGGGGCTCTGCATTCTTAGCCAGGAGTGACACCCAACTGTGGGCAGCCTGTGTGTGTGGAGCTGTTAGTCTTGAGGAGCCCTCCCAGCCTGCCATTCCACAAACCAAGAAGAAAGGAGAAGCCTAGAAGGCAGTAACGAGAGACACAAGGAGCTGAGGAGTAGATAAAGCTAAAGACAGGGCAGACAGGCAGAAAGCTAACGACTTCCCCTCTTATCTGAAGGGGAAAGTCCTCACCCCTCAGTGAGAATGAGACTGGGATCACTGTCCAGCTGTCCTTCAGTAGTCATGAGGACTTAGGATACCTGTATAAACTGCAGATGTGCTGTGTCATAGAGTTTAGATGGAGCCTCTGCATGCTCCATACACTGCAAACCATCTCTACCTTACACCACAAGATCCAGTGTAACTGTCGATGTGTGACACTCAGGGAAAGATGAGGAGGATCTGGTGCATGTTCTGGAAAGATGCCTGCTGCAGATAGGAAGACGGCCACTGAATGGTAGATGGGGGGTTGGGCTGTGACTATTCACCTTCATGGAACAAGGTAAGGTTTATCCTCTGAAGAGATACAGAGTTTCCAATCTGCTTCAAGCAGGATATGGAAAAATACTATATTATCCAATGTGGTGGTTTCATTACGAGCAGCTCTAGCCAACAGGAGCAATGCATTTTGGAATTACAGATGGAATTATCAAATGACTAATTCACATTTAATTTATTAATCTAGTTACATATTCACATTTAGGATTACACACTCTGTAACATTGTACAAAGATACAGAAGGAGGAAAAGTTACAACCCCTACTTTGCTAAACCAGCATGATCCTTAACAGCAATGCAAACATCTGTCCTTATGCCCACAGAGAAGTGTGGCCCTCAGCCCTCATCCAGGAAACTTCTTGCAATAGATGGAAATCATTCTAGAAAACTACAGCCAGTCAAATTTCAGAACTGTGGAGCTTAGTCCAAATGGCTACATCTACAAAACATTCCCACACCCAAGGCTCAGCAACACTGTAGAGGAGCCAGTGAGACGGTTGTAAGAGCCAGAAGATTAGCAGCTTTGCTGTGAGACTCGGTTTTCTAGTAATGTCAGAAGCCACACTCATAAAATCTCACCAACATCATCGCCTAACCGTGAGCTGAACATGGCTACAATAGCAGACAAGACAAAGTCGACAGAGGAAACCCACAAGGATCAACCCTACAGAAAGTACTGCAGGCAGCTAAGGAATGCCAAGAGCCAGAGAAATAACCTTCTCCAAGAAAGAGCACGCCACCGATTGGTTATGTGCTACCAAATAGTCATCCCTGAAAGCTTGTATGAGTAGCATCAAACAAACTCAGCAGGCTGATTTATGAATGTGTATGCATTTACATATGCATGTATGTGTGGAATGACAATGAAAAGAAGGGTCACAAATTTGAAAGGAGGGGTACAGGAGGCTTGAAGAGATGAAAGGGAAGAAAAAAATTATGCAATTATATTATCTCAAAAAGAACAGGAAAAAAAAAAACTTTGATACATCTAAAAAAAAACATTTACATTTGGCGTGCCTTGAATCAGTCTTCCTTAGACAGTTGGGGCAGCCCTCTGGTGAATGTGTCACACACACACTGGAGCTGGTTTCTGGGGGTGTCTCACAGGTAGTCTGGGTCCACCGGCCTTTCTGTCTGTTACTTGAGCTATAGGCTCAAGTAGGCTGACTTAGGATGGTTTCACTAGACTTCTACCCCAAATTACAAGGACCTTGCTCCAGTTCCATTCTTTTGCTATGGAAGACATAAAAGAAGCAACGAGGGATGATAAATGGTTTATTTGCTTTATAATTTGGGGCTATAGTCCATTACTGAGGTGAAGTCAAGGCCCGAACTTAAGCAGTCAAGAGCAGAGGCCTGTGTCCCTGTTGCCTGCCTGCCTGCCTTGCTCTGCTTCCTTCGGTCTTGCATAGTTCAGGAGCTCCCCTCCCAAAGCCCCCCTCAAGCCTAGGTAATAATGCTGCCCACAGTGGACTGGGTCTGTGCACATCAGCTAACAACAAGGCCATCCCCTAGTGTGCCCACAGGACCTTCTTCGTGTTTTCTTCCCAGGTGATTACAAGTTGTGGCGAGTTGCCAGTTAAAACTGGCCAGCACAGGCTCATTCAGTATCTGGAAATTATTTGACTGTCAGTCCTTTTTGAGGCATGTATGTGGAATTTCACAGCAAAGCTACTAATTCTGATCTTTGAAAGGCTTGTTTATGTAATTATAAGCTTGAAATTTTCTACTTCTTCCTCTCAGGAGTAAAGGCCAATGTCTGATCAATTTTCCCCTTTTTAATGAAAGTCATTAAGGACTCTAATAAGAATAAGAAAGCCTGTGTTAGTTGAGACTTTTTTCAGTCTAATGTGTCTTTCACAGACAGTAAAGTTTGTTCAACAATAAGTAATGAAGGAAGTACTCGGTAACTTTGAAATGATCCAAAGACAGTTCTCTTTCTACCCCAAACAGCTGTTTAAGGGAAGGTTCTCCACCTTTTACTTAGATACTTTTGGAATGTGTATGGAAATGGGAAGGGTACAGGATATATTTTTAAGTAAAATAACAGACTGCAGAATAGTAGTTATGAAAACTCATTTTTATAAGGAAAAAAAGGTTGTACCATTAACTGTTACATACATATATGTGGTCATGTCACAAGCCTGTTCTGGAGGGACGAGGGGAGTCACAGTAATTCCCATTGACGCTGTGCAGGGAAGACCCTAGAGGAGAAGGGCAAGGAAGGAGAGGAGGGAGAGGAGGAGGGAGAGGAGGAGGGAGAGGAGGAGGGAGAGGAGGAGGAGGGGCACATTTCTCTTTTTGCTCTCTTTGACATTGCAGTGAAATATTAAGTGGAAATTAGTTTGAAATACATTCCTTCCATTTCCTCTCTCCTCCCACACACCATTCTTTGTTTTAGAGTACAGTTGTTACCTTGAGGCAAATTAAAGCATCGACGTCCTTAAGGAACAGTGAGAGCCTACTCAACAGTTCTCGATCCCACATCCTCACGTGTGCTCTGGCACACCACTCACATACGCCCTGTCCTGCGCTGACTGTGGTTTCCCATGCAAATGATCCCAAAGTCAAAACAAAACCCTAGTCTCAAAGACTCATATGCTTAAGTCCTACAAAAACCAGGACCAAAAGGAAATGGTTGGGTTGAGCCCAGCCAGTTTGTAGATAATGACTGGAGACAGCAAATTCCATGAAGTGGTCAAAGTGAGAAGAGCAGACCCAACAGGCACGGCGTCCAGAATTCTACCAGATACGTAAAGTGTGGAACAGAGTGGGGGGAGTCAGCTCTGAAGTGAGCATGCCTCGAGAGGGAGATGAAGAACCGAGCTTCAGAAGCCTCACCAGCAGGGCAGGCATAGGAAGGAAGGTGTAAGGGAACCTTTGCTCTCCCAGCATCCCTCAGTACACAAACAGCGGCACATTCTGTCATGATTGAACAGTTCGATTGGAGGGAGTCACTAGATATGACTCAATCAATCAGCCATCTTCATGTGTTCCTTTCCTGAGCATCCTGGTGACTGTTCTTTCTTCTAAGAATGTGTCACTGGACAAGTTGACACTCAGGTGTTAACATACATCCATGAAGATATCTTTGGAAGATCCCTACCTCCATTACCTGTGTAAAGATCTTTATTTGATATAAGATTACGCTCTGAGGCTACAGGTAGACATACTATGGGCAGGGAGGGATGGCTGTGCAGCTCACTGTAGGACTGAGTAAACAACAAAGGGGAGAGAATGGATAGCCAATATAGCTAGAATTGATGGGAACGGCATGTATACCTGTCTGTCATGTATACAGTACACTATACGTATACATGCAAGTCCACTACATTCAAAAGTACACAGTGATTTAAATGCCAATCATATATACACATAGTGTGGGAGCCCAGTGCACATGGACACTTGAGGAACATTCCAGTGCTTCTACAGAGGTGACACCAGGCCATCTGAGTCTTTTAAGTCTTAGAATGAAAAGACCCCAATTCTATTTTTGTGGCTACCACATGATGAATTCTCTAACGGTGACATTGGTTGTCTTTAGGATTACAGTATTTGTTGTTGAGCTACTAAAAAACCACTGTGTAGTATTACCTGATAGTAATATTAGATGTTTATTCGAAAGGATCACAGACAGGAGTTTCTGATACATGGAAGCTTGTTGGTAGGATCCTGCCCACTGTTGTATGTTAAGTGAGCTCAGGTATGCTGCTGCTGCTGCTTCTGCTGCTGGAGATACAGAGCCCATGTCTCCTAGAACAGTGTCAACAAAAGGACTCAGCACAGAGCCACATCAGAACCCGAATGGGAATAGTGCTGAGTCTAATGTGCCCAAACACTCTCAAGGATAAGAGTTTATGTGCTTAGAAATGATGTACTAAATAGGATACTTAGTCAAGAAAAGGGCAGCCAGGGCTAGTACTGGAAAACACAGGCGTATATGTCATACCATATTTAGACAGTTAATCAGACTAGAGCTTGTTCCACATCTGCTATTGATGCACAGGAAGTGGCCATTTTTCATTTTATAAATAGACACACATAGACCTTTGTGAGGTCCAGATGGGCCAGGCTCAGTGTGATTTGAGAATTTTAAGAGACAAGAACTTCCCTGAGTTTAGATGCAGACTTAGGCCTGTATCCCTCAAGAGATGGCCTTCCTCACTTCGGCTAGTTAGTGACAGGCAGTGTCTGCTTAGTTTTGGTTAATTTCTCTTACTGTTGATGGTTTCTAGGCAAGATCTCATATATCCCAAACTCATTAGGGACACTGGGATGACCTTGAATTTCTGATCCTCCCATGTCCCCTTGTCCAGTGCTAGGATGCCAGGCATACACCACCTTGCCAGGTTTATGCAGTGTTAGGGATGGCAAGGGGTCCTGCATGCCACCCAGCCTCCATTCCCAGTCTACTAAAAACAGCTCAGGTGAGGGTGTTAAGCTAGACTATCATGAATTGTTCACTTTCTCTGATTTTCCAAGTCAAAACAGTTTCAAAATTGGTCTGTGAAACAGCGTGCACCTGGGGGGAGAGGCCGCGTGGGCCTGGGGGAGGGACAGTATGCACATGGGGGAAGAGCAGCATGCGCAGAGGTGAGGGGGCTCTGCATTCAGTGCTGAGTGTTGTGGCTTTGGTTGTTCATACCGGTCAATCACCATCCTTCTTAACCACAGTGGAGAAGTGGGACGCCTGCATCTCCTAGCTGGAGACATGATCAATGTTTTTAGCTGTAAAAACTTAAAATAGACCAACAACATGTTTCCCCTTTCCCTTTCCTCCTCACCATCCCTGTCACTCTCAAATATGCCCCGCCCTTCCTTTCACTGGAACTCATGGCCTCTTTTTAATTGTTATTGTTGAACACACACATGCACACTTGCAAGTACACACACACACACACAGAGACACACACGCACCTGAATGAATAAATACAACTGCTCAATCCATTTACAATATGGCTGCCTAAGTAAGACCTGAACAATCATATCAGCAATAGACAGGGTCACTGAGAGGGGAGAACCTCACAGGGCCCCAACCCTAGATAAATGACAACAAGCAACTAAGGAACTGTGAGGGAGGGATAGCCAGGTTCACTGAGAGGGGAGAACCTCACAGGGCCCCAACCCTAGATAAATGACAACAAGCAACTAAGGAACTGTGAGGGAGGGATAGCCGGTCATCTCCACAGATGAGATGCCTGATTGGTTATCCAACACCAAGCTGTGAGCCCTGAAACAATGTGCATACAAGTCACACCAGACTTAACCATGAATTACTAAGGGGCTACCTACATGCTAACTGACTCTGGATGTGTCTAGGGCTCAGCATTCCACACAGAGGGCTCCTGAAGCCCTGTTAGCTGCTCCACTGAAGCGTGACGGAGGCTCAAGAGCAGCAGTGATCCTGTGTGAAGCAGCACTCATGTCCTAAGAAGAGTCGGACCCAACACCTACATCTTACCATGAACCCTCAAGCTTTCTAACTCTTTAATCTCTGTCTTTTGGAGAACCAACAATGGGCTAAAGATGAGGGTAAGGTTTACCTTTAGTCAGGGAGGCGAGGCAAGCAGATCTCTGTGAATTCCAGGACAGTGTTCGATCTGCCTGGCGAATTTCAGACCAGCCAGGGTTACCTAGCGGGATTCTGCCTCAAAATAAATAAATGAGAGACTAATAATGAGGATTTCAGGTCTCAGGGAGGCATCTTCGAAAGAAGACAAGGCTGTAGGCAATCTGTCTAAGGAGGCTTGGATCAGATGACAATAATCAGATCATGTCGTAAGAGCAACTGGCTGTCACTTCTCCCTGTAGGACAGAGCATGGAGAAATTACTAGAAGTCAGCAGAAGTAGATATGAATGTTGGCACTCTGGAGTGAGCCTGGGAGCATGACTGGAAGGGAACAGAAATAAATATTTAAGGTGAATGTTTCTAGGGAAATAAAGAAAAAATGACTTACAGTCAGGCTCCGACAGGCATTTTCAGGAAGGAGCAAATGGAATTAAGCAAATGCCACTTTCATTCTTTCAAAGAATAATAAATAACCTGCAGGATTGTGACCACAGCGGGACTGTGTCCCAGGATCTGCGGCCTTTTTTGACCCTGTCCACCCTAAAGTTAAAGAAGATGGGGCTTTTGGTAGAGGTGCTTAGAGGTAGTAACCCACTGCACACTTGGTAGCGATGGTTAGAGGCATTAACCCGTCTAGGTGGGTGGATAACCAGATAGATGTGGTGAAAAGATGGGTAACTAGGGATAGTTAGGTGTGGTAGCAGGGATGGGTAACCTAAGGCAGCTCAGATAGTGAGCCTTGTGGGATCAGTCATCCTTCCCCTTAAGTGTAATGTCTTTGTTATGACCTACCTGGCACTCCAGAGTATAGGTCAGTGGCTCATAGTGTGTTCAGAGCTGTAGAGTGGTCATCTTGACCAACACCCCAGGGCTTACATCACCCCACAGCAAAATGATGGATCCATGGACACCCTAGTGCCCTCTAGTCCTAGGCAGCCTGTAGCCCTGCTTCTGTTTCTATGGATTTACTCAGAGCTATAGTAACTGGTCCTCTTTAATGTGTTCTTTCACTTAACACAGTGGCTTCCAGGCTCAGCTGCATCCTACCATCTATCATTTTTTTATTCATTTTTGTGACATAATAATAACCCCAGACTCAGAGGGATTTGACCCAACACAGTGGAGCTAGCTGTAAGAGCAGGCAAACTTCAACAATCGGCGCTCTGTGGTCAGAAGAGCCTTGAGGGTATTAGAAAGACACTCAAGTGGGAGTGTAGCCTCACCTAGTATCCCAGCACTTTAGGCTGAAGCAGGAAGTCACGAATTCGAGGTCACCTGGACCATATAGTGAATCTCAGCCAGTTGTAGCCACAGTGAAAGTCCCTTAAAAACAGACACAGGAAAGAAGGTCATCTTGCAGTCCTGCTCCTGTTTGAAGTTCCCACCTGTGTCACAAGGAACATGACCTCCAGAAGCCTGCCCCTAGCCCTTATTGTTGTTGGGGGAACATCTAGAAAAGACTCTGGGAAGTGGAGGGAGGGAGCTAGACAGGCAAGACAGACAGGCAGGCAGGCAGGCAGGCAGGTAGGCACAGATACAGACAGATCAGAGAGCTCAACAGCCAGCAGAAGCCAGAGCCCAGTGGAACCTCAGATTGCTTGGTGAACATCCGGTGACATACATCACCATTCCCGTTCATCCTCATGCTTCCTTACAGCTTCGGAGACG
Organism: Montemys delectorum; assembly: GCA_019843815.1. Lineage (NCBI taxonomy): Eukaryota > Metazoa > Chordata > Mammalia > Rodentia > Muridae > Montemys > Montemys delectorum. The sequence continues at coordinate 25,352 of JADRCD010227366.1, forward strand.
TTGTTGCTTTGCAGTTATGAACATTTTCAACAGGTATCTGAAATGCTGGGCATTCCTCATTTAAGAACCAATAAAAAAAGTATTTTTCGTCACATGAAAATCTATGTAAATTGCCGGGATAGTCAGATGGTGAGCTTGGACTGTCAATGTAGTGAAGACAGTATATTTTTCGAATGGATACCTTAACTGGGCCAACATTTTCTAGGTCTAAGTTGCTTCTAATGTAAGAGTCTAAGAGTTGGACCGCTTTCCATCTTTAAACTCAGCTGAGAAGTAAGAATGGAATTGTTTTCACTGAAAAAAAAACCACAACAGTTTAATTTTTGATATGAAGAGAGTAGATTTGAAATGGAATGTCTAAGAAAGTGCCTTTTGTTCCCCGATGCAGAGAGAACAGAGGATCAGCCAGCAGACAGGGATGCCAGGAGTAAAGAGAGGCTTGTCATCAGCAGAGCCACTGCCTGGTCTGCACTTAGAGACTGTTCGTAAGAATGCAGAGACAGGCATGGACTGACATTTGCATAAGCAACAGGCAGAAGTGGGGCTGGAGAGTTGGCACAGTGGTTATCCACAGACCCGAGTTTGTCAGCATGCACACTGGGCAGTTCACTATTGCCTGTAACTCGCAGATCACCCAATACCCCCAATGTCTTTAAAGACACCCACAGAGGTGGCAAATAGTCACACAGACACACATAAGTCAAAGTAAAATCAGTCTTCAAAATGGAGAGATAGGCAGAGATGTCTAGTATTGTAGTTGTTTGGCTTTATTCCAGCAATTGCTTAGAAAATATAAGAAGTGTGGTGATTTGAACATTTAGGATATAAGGACTTCCCGGGGCATTAGATCGCCTCTGGTGTCGACTGACTGGAGCATTTGGCTTGGGGAAGTGTCAGGTTTCTCCATGCTGCTCTGTGCGATCAAAGTGCTTCAGAGTGGCAGGGATTTATCCCCTAGCAGCTCTCAGGAAGATGCCCAGGACGGGTTGGCAGTGGACACTTGCTGGGCATGCTGCGGGCATCTGTGCCTTTCCCTTTCCCTGCCTTCTCTGCTCTCAGGCCACTTCCTTGACCTCTGCCTCTGTCTTGCTGGCTCCTTTTGGATCTTCCTTTTCCCTCCCTCTCTTTACAGACCCCTGTTCTGAATGGCCCAGAACAGGCCTCTGAGTCAAACCCCCTTAACTTGGTTACCAGTGCAGAGACATTTTAGCCATGGAAGGGAACATGTTTCCAGGCTTGGTGATTAATCTGGGGACATTTTGGGGGCATCGTCCTGTCTTCCTTGGTCCTTCAAACACGAGTTTGGACATTTAGAAAGGATGCATTTTGAGAGTTGGACCAAACTGTGCAGAGCATGATTAAGTTGTAGTAGACTCTGCTTAGCTGCCTGCTGCTGATACTGACTTCAAAGGCTGGTGAGGTGTGGACTCCACACCGGAGTCACACATCTCCATGTAAATACGAAGAGTGGGACTTAACCCAGAGCACAGGGATCCTCTGGAAAGGGATGTTCACACTGAATTTGATTTCTGTACATGTTTCAAGCATGGTTATGAACCAAAAATAGTGTGTGTGAAATATTGTATGGTTTAGAGTGCACTCAAAACAAAAATATCTTCAGGCCTCTGTGCCAGGTGGTGTGGGGTATGCCGGAAGGAGAACACAGGGGAGATGCAGACTCTGCAGTCTAGAAGCCCACAGCCAGAGACTGCAGCACACTCTCTTGATGTGTTGGATGATACGAGCACTGAGTGAGCTGAGAGACCAAGGAGAGGGAGACTGGGTGGGGGCCGGATGAGGCTAGACAAACACAGACACACACTGTGCATGCACACGCACATGCACATACACACACAAACACATGCACATGCACACACACAGAGACACACACGTAGACATGCACATAGACACACACAGACAGACACACATGCACATACACACACAGACACACATACACATACATACACACATACACATGTGTGCACACACAAGCACACACACAGACATACACACACATACACATGCATGCACACCCAGAGACACACAGACACACACACACACAGACATGCACACTCACACAGACACAC
>JADRCD010227368.1:0-26272 GCA_019843815.1 Montemys delectorum
GACAGCCGCCGGGCACACAGCAGGGAGTCATGCAGTGTTCCTAGGGAGGGCAGCACACTGCTCTGTCCCATGAGATTCAGCCTGCTTATCGATACTGTTGAAAGCCCAGTATCACCAGCTAGGAACTTGAAGCCATACATTTTGAGCCATAAACATCCTGTCATCTATGCCAAGCTGAGGGGTTGGGTGAGGACAAAGCTTAACCAATGAATGCCAATACCACATGTACCCAAGGGGAGATGCCGGGTGCAGGGAAGAGTGGAGGGACAGGACACAAAAACTCTACTTCTCAACCAGCATTGCTGTAAGCATGTTAAAGCCAAGGCAATGCATAGTCCCAGGACATGAGGGGCTTTGGGTTAAAAATAAGTATATGGAATTAAAATAAAATTCCTAGAAATGGTCTTTTAAAATCTGTATTTTGAAGAAAGGGGACACACCATTTGCATAACGTTATAAAATATGGTAATAAACATGTAAAACAGTCATCGGGTTTGTAATTCTAATGATAGACAACTACAAAGAAATGAAACATATATACTATGTGCTGCACCATGTGACAGCCACTGGTAGGGTAGTGGCCACTGTGGGGTAGAAACAGCTGCCTGGAGGACCTCCCCCCACTGCTCTGATCTCTGACCTCAGCCACATGCCTCCTCTCCTCTGGCTGTCTGAGAGAAGTGTGGCCCTAAAATTCAGTGTGCTATCAAGACATGGAGAAGGAACCACTGAGCACACACAGACCTGCACACACAGGAGGTCTCGGGTAGTCATCGTTAGTGTCCTGTGCTTTTGTGGAGATGCCTGGAGAGGAGACGTCAGGCATCTGATGGCAGTCTCCTGCAGGAGCAGCCTGCAGTCACTAGACAGCTCGGACAGGTGCTGTTGTATCAGGTGTTGTAGCCACAATCCAGGCTGTATCAGATACTGCTGTCCCAGAGCTGGGAAGGCAGCCTGTGGCCGTCACCTGCAGGAGCCCCCTCGGGCTTCTTTAGCAGCGTTGGCTTCTTGCAGGGTGGCGGTGGAGGTGCGCGGGGCTCCGGGTGCTGCAGGGCTTCCTGCCAGCCTTCTCTGGCCTCACAGAGCCTCCTCCTCCAGTCCAGCAGCTCCTGCAGAGCTACGCTTTCATTCTCAGAGAGCCTCAGCTGATGGATGACCTGCAGTGGAACAGAAGAAGCAAGGTAGCTACAGATGTGGTGACCAAAGCAGAGGAGTGTGGCAGCAACGGCGGGGGCGGGGGTGCGGGGAGGACGGGGCTGGGGTGCGGGTGCAAAGAGTCAGTGGCCTTCCAAACCTCCAGCTGCAGAACGCTGAAAACAGGGTAGATCCGGGGAGTGAGAGATGACCTCCTGCAGTTGGCAGCATCAGCATCAAGAGGTCCATGGAGTTGTTAGCAAGCACCACATCTCCCAAAGGGAGCATCAACCTGCCCGGCATTTCCTGAGTTTACAAACACTCCTTTGCCGGCTTGCATTTTCTCTTCATTTAATTCCTCTGTGAATGGATTTGCCTTTAGAAAAGCAAGCTTTACCCCAATATGGGAACCGCTTATTCATTAACACACACATTCAGCAGGAATATCAGGATGATGTAGCCTACCTCAATCATATACTTTAGCCCAAGGACAGACCCAACCATCCCCCACCCCAGAACAGTCGCTAGAACTGGCCCATACTGATATCCAACCAGTTCCCAAGCACAGGAGTAATAAGAGACAGCCACTAACATGCTGTTTACCAGAGGAAGGTTGGTTGTGTCTGAGAACACACTTGCCACCTGCTACAGTGTCTAGCTACACTACCCACATGAGGACAATGGAGCAGAGACATTTGTCTAGGTGCTGGACACCTTCTCAGATGGTGAGCCTTCCAACACAGGCACAGGCTCGGCTTTTGCTGGACAGCACCTGACATGCCATTGTATTACTTGCTTCTACTTTGTTTACAATGGTTCCTGAAAACTAACCCTTGGCTGTTCGGTTTACTTCAGCCTGGGCACAGTGGGGTTACCTTGTGAGGGGTACCCCCGATTTCTGCCAGCAGCTGAAACTTTATTACAGGCACTATTTTCTGGCTATTCTAACATTATTTTTTTAAAAAAGGAGATTCTTCTTAAAAAGAATGAGATTCCAGAAGCCAGAAAGGGGGTGCCGGGAGAGAAGTAAGAAAAACCTAGAAGATGGTTCTCTTTTCTCCTGGGCCCCAAATGCCTGGCACCTCTCTCGTTCTATCATGACTTTTGATTAAGCCAGAGAGGGTAGAGCTCTGTAGGACATATACTGTGGCTCTCCCACAGAGAATGGTGCCCCGAAAGACAAGCCTCACCAGCAGTCCTGGGCCAAGTGTGAACCCACACCTGAGTGGGCTGTTTAGTCATGAGAGAAACTTTCAGAGTTGCTTGTTCAAAGCACCTCAGTTGAAAAGTTCAGATCTGCGTTTAGAATCTCTACGTACAGCATGGGGGTCCTCATTAGCAAAAGGAGCTTCCGATACATGTGAGCAAGCCATCAGAGCAGCAGCAGCAGCAGCAGCAGCACCTCAGTGCTGGGCACCTCATCTCTGGGCTCATGGTCAACTGGTCCATCCCTACCTCAATCTCAAGGCATCCATAGAAAAGGTCTCCAAAGCAGGATGGTTCCTTGGTGCTTTTACTAGTCTCCAGGATGACCTGCACATGAGACAGTTCTGCAGACCCCTTCTACCCGCTATGGAATGAACCAGGAAAGCAGAGCTCTGGGGAGTACATAGAATTTATTCAGCTAGTGGATTCCGTGGAGGGCTAGCAAGTGTAGGCAACTTTCTGTGAATCAGGCTGCTCCTACGCGTTCTACAGAGGCGGTGCTATTAGTTTGTGGATGAGGCAGTTGAGGCCCAGAAAAGTTCATGTGCCCAACAGAGAAGGTGGCATTGGAGCCTGGGCTCTGAGTTATGGCTTTGTTCAGCTTATCGCCCAACTTTTTCTGTCCAGGAGCTCATTTAAGCTAGAGTCAGGGTCTCCTATTGCTAAGTGTGTGACATCAATGTGACTCTTCACGAGTGCATCTTAAAATCCCTCTGTTCTCCTCTGCTTATGTGAGATCCCACTGAGGCCAGTCTCCTGTGTTCTGTATCTGCTCACATTCAGCATACAGCATGGGGTAGGCAGAGGCACTTTTCTTCAAGAGTGTGGCCACTGGTTGTTTCCCCACTAGCATGATCCTAAACTCCTCCATGCATCCTGGCAACACTAACTGGACTGAATGGCTTAAACCAACCAACCAACCAACCAACCAAACAAACAACCATCCAAACAGCCAAACCAAACATTTAGAAGGACATGCAGTTAGAAGGAGATATGATAGGGATTCTGGATCCTCAGAGGAGCTGGAGGGTAGCAATAAGGGTTGGATATAATCAAGACACACTGTATCCATGTATGAATTTTTCAAAGAATAAATACAAAACTAAAGGAAGAATGTGCTGATATCCAAAGGACTACAATGAGAGCAGACACTGACTTCTTAACAGAAATACTGGAAGCTGGAGAGCAAAGAGACATGAATGGAATTACTGAGAGCCAACCCAGCACTCTGTCTGGCAGAGCCAGCTTTCAAACAGAGCGAAATAAAGACGTTGCACAAACTAAAAGTGCCCTCAGATATCGTGCATCAACAGAGACACAACAGGAAGGTTTTCCTTTATATAGGAAGAGAGTGATCTCAGATGGGAAAAAAGGTAAAATTTAAGGTTGAGGAACACTGTAATTAGCAAGCCTGCATGTAAACATCAATTAGGAGCTTGGACCGTCTCCTAGACTTTAAGTCCCACACAGAACACACAAGGCTGCCAACTGTAACTGCACATGCTGGAGGGATTAAGGAAAGGTTAAAGCCGGAGTTCTAGAAATGTCAAGAAAGTGAGAGAAGTAAAAAAAATATGCTAGAATGTAATGATTCAAGCATGCATGTCCCACCCTCTAGTCAAACCACTAAAGGAACTGAAACAATGTTTAAGCTAGAAATTAAAACAAGAGAAAGTGAATAACAAATGCTCAGTTTAACTGTAAGAAAGCTAGGTAAGACAGCCTGTAACAGAGACCCTCTCCTAACAAAGAGTCAAACTTGAAACGCAGACAAAAGAACCCAAGCCTCCACTCAGCAGATGGCACTGGGCTCCCCCGACTGTGCCCTCCTCTCTGTCACAGACATAAACACCCCTCTACATTTCCACTACAGTATGGACTCTTTGCAGCATTTTCCAGGACAATCAAAAGGATGCCAGATGTGACCCTCCATTAAACTCCAAACAGCGCAGCTCTGAAGTCAGCATCAATCACACTGACCTGAGCACAGAGGTGTCTGTCTCCAAATGACTCTAGGAAGCTGCCTATCCCAGTGAGACTGGCAGGCAATTTGACAGAAAACATTTCATATCTCCTGAGTCACGGTGTCTTCTCCTGTGTGTGCTTGTGTGTATATGTGGTGTGGTATGGTGTGGTGTGTGTGTGTGTGTGTGTGTGTGTGTGTGTGTGTGAAAGCCAGAAGTCAACCTTGGATATTGTTTCTCAGATACCATCTTCTTTGTTTTTCAAGGCAGAGTCTCTCACTGATCTGAAGCTCCTTAAGAAGGCTAGGCAGCTGCATGGATACAATGTATCTGTCTTCCCGGAGCAGGTTCGGTCAGGACAAGATTTAGTGTGTGTGTGTGTGTGTGTGTGTGTGTGTGTGTGTGTGTGTGTATGCATGTGTGTGTGTGTGCATGCATGTGTGCGTGTGTTGTGTGTGTGTTTGCATTCGTGTGTGTGCAAGTGTGTGTGTGTGTGTGTGTGTGTGTGTGTGTGTGTGTGTGTTTGAGCGTGTGTGTTTTGTAGGTTCTGGTGCTTGAACTAAGCACTTCATGTTTTTACAGTAAATGCTTTACCAACTGAATGATCTCCCCAGCCCTTGTTTTTCTTTTGGGAAAACCAAAACCAAAACAAATCCCCCTCCGTCTTTTCTTTTGGGAAAACAAAAAACAAAAAACTTTTCTCTCTTTTGAGAGCTTTGCTGTATTTACTAGAAATACTCAGATTCCCAAGTACATTATAAACTGTGAAGCTTATGCACACAAACCATTAGCAAGCCCTCCTAATGAGGGTGTCTGGGCTTGAAATACTGAAGGGAGTTCAGAGGAATGGAATCAGTGGCAAAGAGTTTTCCGTGGTTCCCCAATAAGTGAAACTCTGACTGATGATTTCGACAATCAGCTTGAGCTCAGAATAAATCCTTTCTTTGGAGAATACCACAGAACATTCTTCAGATTTTATTTTAGAGATTAGTCCTGATTAAGGGAAATTTATTAGGTGTAAAAGGAGAACTGGCGGACTTGCATTAAAGGGATGCCAGAATACTAGCATTCTTGTTCTTCATTGTGCATGAGTGTGTCTAAATGGAAGTTAGACACTCTACCTCTTTGATGCAGAGGGATTTTAAGATGATGATTTTCAGAGACTTGTCCCGAAAGGAAGACACTATGGGGCTAATAACATTTAATTTGCTTCATTTAGATCTATTGAATTTATTAGCTTGTGAAATTGAAGTATCCTGTTCTCCATGGTTAATAAAAGGGCTTCAGCATCTCTGAGCAACAAGCCAGTGCCATCATGTTATTGCAATATGGTCCAGTGCAGTGTAAGCAAGAAGCATTTCAAACACCATGTGGTGTCATGGAGACTCCTGCACCAGAGTCTGTCCCCTTTTGTAGTCTTATGATGTATTGGTAACAAAAAGATAGACATCAAATATTTGATTGTCATTTGCTATTTCCCAAATAAACTGAGTATTATCAATAAGAGGTGAAACATATTTGTTACCAAATGGTAACAAAATGATCATTTTGCTTCTGAAAGACAATCATTTCATTTTAGAGAAAGAAGAAATCACAGGAGGTCAGGGCACTGCCACATCTCAGGTCAGGGTCTGCTGGCTTCACACCAGGTGGAATTCACCCATTTATAAGACAGAAGTCACCCTCCTTTATCAGCATTTATAGACAGGAGGCAACTGTTATAGCAAGATATAGAAGGCGTCCCAATTAAACCTTCGGAGCCCATGGGTCAGTCCTCAGTGCTATAACACAACACATGGCCTGATTTAAGGAGATGTCATGGATGCATGTTTCTGTGATACCCACAGTGTAGACAGAGCAGCTAGGCAAGAGTGATCTCTTTTCCTGTCATTCCATTTTTAACCATTTGTGTTGGTAAGGTTGCCTTGGTAGAAGGTTTGCAGAGGATCTGCATTTTGAACAGGGACGACCAGCTCAGCAACAGGAAAAGGGAAATAACACAGACTGTAGCCATGACCCTGAACTTCACTCTTTACAGGGATCTGGAAGACATAGCGGGTCTGGAACTGGCCCCGAGTGGTAGCTTGGCCTGAAGCTCCACCCTGTGGAGAGCAGGGCTGGGCTAGATGTTCAATGTGGCCCTAGAGCTTGGTCATAGAATAATAGCTCACAATCATTTAACCAGTAAGAACCAGTCAAGGGGTGGGTGACTGACACGTGAGAACAGGCAGGAACGAGTGAGAAGTAGCTGAGGAGTCTTCACATTGACTTGATGATCTCCCCTAGATTTGCTGAAGGAATCCTGATGCCCAAATCAAGTAACATCCGATGGATGAGACGGCTTCTCTCAGTGAATGGCCCTGGAGAATGGCCTCGAGTCCCCACCGTTGTTATGAAAGAGAAATTCTCCAGATGCTGAGCCAGGCTGGAGTCACAGTGTGGGTGATTTAGGTGTAGTTGTTTACGACACTCTCAGATGTGATTTAAAACCAAGGAGAGCAGTACAGGAGGAAGAGAGAGGCTGGGAGCAGTTCTTATGTTTTAATTTCAGGTGTCAAATAAAATACTGTAACCATAGAAGCACATTGTTATGAGCAACGTAAGCAACTTTTAAACAAAAAAACATTTCATTTTGTTTTGTGTGTGACTGTTTTGTCTACATGTATGTCTGTGTACCATCTGTATATCTGTGCCTGCCTAAGTCAGAATCCCATGGAACCAGAGTTCCAGGCAGTTGTGAGTTATCAGGTGGCTGCTGGGAACTGAACCTGGTTCCTCTGGAAGAATAGCAAGGGCTCTTAAAAGTTGAGTTGAGCTTTCTCTCCAGCCCCTTTGGATAATTCTTTCTGTTTCAGTTCTGAAATAGTGACTGAAGGCTTAGAAGTCCTCATGCTAAAATGTTTTACATCTGTAACTTTGTGATTTTTTTTTTTGAAAAAGCATCATGTTAAGGAAAATTTGCATCATTTGAACACATTCTTGTGTGATGTTTGTCACTTTTCTGGTTTATTGCTGGATAGTGGTGGCATACACCTTTAATCCCACCCAGTTGCTGGATGGTGGTGGCATACACCTTTAATCCCACCCAGCCTTTGGGGAATAAAAGGTAGTCAGATCTCTGAGTTTGAGGCCAGTCTGGTGTACAGAGTACAGAGCTAGTTGCAGAACAGGCATGGCTACACAGAGGAAACCTTGCCTCAAAAGACAAAAACAAAAACAAAGCAACAAACAAACAAAATATAAACAAACAAACAAACAAGAATGAAACAAAAAAGAAAGAAAGAAAAATCAACACAAGTTGTCTGTGTGATGCTGTGGTGAAGACAGATGGAAGGAATTCGAACACTTCATTTCTCCTCTGAGCAAACCTAGTGACAGAGCAGAGATGAGTCAGCTCAAAGGCTGCGCTGCAGACACACAGGAAGCAGCTCTGAAGGTCATGGGCAGCCATGGCAGCAAAGAAAAGATGAAGCTTTCTGCCAACTCCTACCCAATTCTGGATTGGGTTTCAGCAGTCACTAGGTCAGAAGCAATCTTTACCTGAGTGCCATGGATCTTAATTTTACTGTAGGTTTTTAAAATTTTAGTCAATTTGTAAGGTTTTTGATTGATTTTTTTGTTTGTTTGTTTGTTTTTGTTTGTTTGTTTTTAGATCACAACTGCATTCTGAGCCAAAAGGATAAAGATAGTACAAGTGCATACTTGTAGTTAACACTATAAAAATAAAGTCAATAACTGTCAGATGTTAAAGGTGGACGAGAATATATTTTCCACTTAGAATAAGCAATCTCTCTCATGCAGGTTGGAGAAGTTTTGATCTGTCTGTCCAGTGTGCAGCTGTCGCTGCCTGACCAGACAACACTGCCCTTTGACATTAAGTATATGAGCTTAGAGCATTAACTGAATCAGTGTGTGAATGTTGGGCTGTGCTCAAGAGAAGGGAGGAACAGTAGCAGAGTAGAATTCACTCCTGGGTCCATTTTTTAACTCAACGACAAGAAATCCTGTCTTCATCACTCGCCATCTTCTTTGTGGAAGATGTTAGAGGTCTACAGCTTTAAGCACTGCCAGGCTCACCTGGTTACATTGAACACATCTTACTCGGCAGAGCCTCTCACAGCCCACAGACTCAGATAAGCCCTTTCACAGTTGGGAAGCCCTGGGAACTTACTAAAATGTGCTGCTGGGAATCCCAGGGTTGTGGGTGGCCCTGCAGCCCTGGCAGTGCATTCCGTCACGCCCCAATGGGCTTGAATAACCAGTGGGAGGGGTTGTGGAGGGAGAGGGAGATTGCCCCTGGGAGACCTCCTGCTGGCAAAGACTAAAGAGACTTAAGCCCAATGGATTAAATGAGTTTATAGTACGTCTGGAAGTGTTATCTGGGGATGGAATGGGGGGAAATGGAGTCTTTCTAAGACACTCCAAACCAAGGCTCTCAGCCTGAGAAGCTTTACAAACCAAATTGTTTGGTGGGAGACTGAATAGAGTACTTGAAAAACGTCCCGTGATTTAAACCGTCCTGTGATTTGTTTTCAGACATAATATTCCAGGGATATAAAGCCTTTAACAGCTCTTCTAGTTTAGTTGTGAGAGGGTCACATGTTACAGTGCATACGGAACCAGAACCAGGGAAAACAGAGCCAAAAGGACCATTGAACAACCAGCGGCTGAGGCAGCGTGACCAGAGACACCAGGAGATAGCATCCTCCTGTGATATTACGCCACCTGACTGATGGAGGTCCATCTACAGCAACGCTTCATCCTGTGCTCTGCTAGTACAGAGAGTTTCTGTAAGTAGAACATGAAGTCGTGCACACTCAGATGTTTTCACAGGCCTCTGATGCATGTAAAAGTGTAGACAGTCAAGGTGCAAGACACTTCCAAGCTTGGAGACTATTTTTCCTTAAAGAAAATCCATTCCTCACAAAGGCTATAATGGGAAGATCCCTTGATAGAACCGATGATCCTTAGGAAAGAATGGTACAGCCTGGAACACACAGCTGGGAATAAAAGCCACAGTGTCCCTAAGGTCTCAGAGAGTCTGGACGATTTCATGTTCAAAACTGAGACTGTTACATAATTTCTACTTCCCCTGCTCGGATCCTAGAGTTTCTTATGTTGCCCACAGTTGGAAATATCAATTAAAAATGAAGACAAAACTTGCTACAGTGATATGTAGATTTGGTTCATGCACACTTTCTTTTTAATGTTTATTTAATTTTGTGTGTGTGTGTGTGTGTGTGTGTGTGTGTGTGTTTGCATAAGTTTGTGTGCACTGTGTTCATGCAGGAGCCCAAGGAGGCCAGAAAAGGTCAACAGATCCCCTGTAGCTGGAGACACAGATGGCTGTGAGCTGACTTTTGGGTTCTGAGAACTGAAATCAGGTCCTCTCTAAGAGCAGCGAATACACTTAGTCACTGACCCACCTCTACAGTCTGTGTTCTTTCTTGTGAGATTGACAGTTACATCAGAGGTTAGAAAAACAATAACTCCAAGCGTAGGGAGAAATACTCAAATAAGGGCTCTAGGCTTAGCCCAGCTGCACGTGTTTGCTCATTTTTCAACAGCTTCCTGCTGCGCTGTTAACAGGGTTCTAGGAGGTGAGCTGATTAGATTGCTCAACTCTTCCAGACTTTTCATGGCCCTGCCATCCTTTGGACAACACCAATTACTAGCAACTGATTCCTGAGATTTTACCTCAAGTCTTTCATCTTGACGATTAAAATCATCTTTGTAAATAATTCAGATGTGAAGTCATATTGCTGTTCATTTATCTCAGAATTGATTTTTCTATCGACTATTTACCCAAAGGTGAAAATAGGCATGTGCTGACATTTATGGAAATTAAAAGAAGGTAGTGCCCTAGCTGTCCCAACACTGAATTTCACTGAACACAGTGTTTCAGATGCAAATCTCATTTCCAATCACTGCTAACAAGAAAGAAAGTCAGAAAATGATATTTGAAAATCAGACTATATAATCAAGGAACAAAGATGTGGCTTAAAGCAGGTGAGACTCAGAACCAAGCTGTGCTTTGTGTTAATTGCATGCTGGTGTCTGAAATGGAGTCTCACGCTTGCCCCTCCAGCTGGCTAGGAAAGGCTGTACACCTCAGGCAGGTCTCAACACAGTCTTCTTGCCCCAGCCTCTCAAGTAGCTGAGCTTACATGTGTGAGCTACCATGTCCCATTGGAAAGTCTGTGGTTACAGGGTATGTATGTCTCTATTTTGTTAAAAAACAAACAAAACAAAAATAAAAAGAAACAAACACAGCACCAAATGTATCTAAAAGTGGAAATGACATTTGTGGTTTGGACTGAACAAAGTTGGCCCCTTCTAACCCAGGAAAGGTGGCTTGGGCATCAGCCCAGTGGCATTTACTCATGGGATTTTGGTCCTTGTAGCCTCAGGTTTAAACACAGGGTAAGAAGTTCCCCAAAAGGCACAGGCAGCGCTTACTGACACCAAGCATGGCTGTGTCTATACCTTAGTTAGGGGTAAGTTTGTCCTCCTATATCTGGATGATTTGAGTTCTGAAAAAAATCAAGAATATTCTTACTAACTATTCTTACAATTAGCATTACAGAAAAAAATACTTGTTGGGATTTCAATTGACATTTATTTGGATTTGCTGTTGATTTCCTGCTATCAAGTTATGACTCAAAAAAGAAATCAAAAAGCCTGTATGTTTCTTTACGTCCATTGAATGTGATGAAACCCAAGACTGGGACAGATGTCAGCAGCAACACTGCTTGTCCCAGCTCAAAAGCTAGGCAGAGGTAGATGGTGCCCTGTACTCTCAGCCACTGCAAGGAAGAGACAAGGAATCCCTGAGGCAAGCCAGCTAGCTAGACTAGTGAGCTCTAGGTTCAACTCAGAGACTCTGGCTCAATACATAAGGTGGCAAACAGTCAAGAACAACCTTGTCACTGTGAACCTTCACGAGTCATCACAAAGGGTATATGCATATATCCACACATACATGTTCACCCACACATGAGAACATGGATACACACATTCACACAATACCTCACATACCCAAAAGAAGAGAAAGTGACAAAAGAAACACTTAGGATTGATAACACAGACCTGGCGAATATTTATAGTAAGTAACACCGTTATTGTTAAATGACTCAGATCCCGGGGAACTAATGAAAAAGCTTGACTGTAGAAGCCTGGAAACTTGGAAAAGTAAGACTATGTTAAAACTCCCTTTCACATATTTTCTTGGGATGATAGAGAGTTCTTACAAGTCAAAGGAGACCTGACTGAAAGTAGTTAATCCACACCTCTCCTCAAAGCCTAAGTTATACTCATGGCTTGTTCACAATTGACAGCAGCCATGGTGCCTTCCTTCCCTTGCCTGAAACACTAAGCCTGCGTGCCAGAACCGTCAGGAAGCGCTGCGAGCCTTGGAGGCACTGATTGCTTTCTTGTCCCCATCTTTTCCCACAGACTGTAGATTTCTGCTCAGCCACACGGACACGAACCACCTCTAAGGGTTTGTTTCTATTCCCCGCAACAGTCTCCATGCTTTAGGTCCATGTTATTATTCTAGTAACCACTGACAAGCCCAGGAGAGAAGACAGTTAAATATTATTAGCACCTTTCTCAGACACAGAGATTCATCGTTAGATGCTGAAGTCACTGGGCTGTATGTGTAAAGTGAGAAGATAAATCCAGATACACATATTATCTTCTGAGAGGTTTCCCTCTCCATCACTGAGTGTGTAAAAAGAGAGGGATGCAGAAAGGTCCAGCGTCTGCCACAAAGGCTCTCAGGTCCAGCAGAGTGTCTTGAAGATAGAGTAAGTGCAAAGCAGACTGTGCACAAAATGCTTCCAGGAGAGGAAGGAAAAAGATGAGGTTTTGCCAAAGTAGGCAAAATATAAGAGTCTTTTAAATCAAGACTTCTTCCCAAAAATACCTGTTAGTGTATAAAATTAATTTAAATCTATGTGGGTTTCATCTTTGGGCTTTTTATATCATTGACTTCTATCATTGACTTCACGATGCTCCATGATCACAGCTCTCCTATTTCCAACCTGTTTCTGGCAGAGTCAGAAATACAAAGTGACAGCTTCAAAGAGTAACGTAATCCTTGCAATCAGAGAAAAAGAATGCTTCCCAGGTCTGCTGAGGTCATGAGATAGACACCTTCATCCCTGGAACTATTTGCATTTCTGTATAATAGAGATCTGCATATTTTAGGCAGTTTTGTAAAGCAACATGGAAGAAATGTTTCTTGATAAGATCCTCTGATCCTGGATCCTGGGTATTTTGGTCAGAAATCTTTCTTATTCACCTATCTATCTATCTATCTATCTATCTATCTATCTATCTATCTATCTATCTGTCTATCTATCTACCTATCATCTGTTTGTCTATCTATCGTTGATCTACTTATCTATCATCTATCTAATCTATCTATATCTATCTAATCTATCATCTATCATTAATTTATCTAATCTGTCATCTATCTAATCTAATTTATCATCTATCTTATCTATCTATCATCTATCTATCTCTATATATATCTATCTATCATCTATCACCGATCTATTAATCATCTATCTAATCTATCTGTAATCTATCTATCATCTAATCTGTTATCTAATCTATCATATGTCTATCTATTATCTATCATCTATCACCTATCTATTAATCATCTATCTAATCTATCGATCATCTATCTATCTATCTATCTATCTATCTATCATCTACCTACCTATCTACCTATCTACCCTGTCTTAGTTACTTTCCTATTGCTGTGTTGAGTCATCTGACCAAAGTAACATATAAAAGAGTTTAGTCAGGGTTGATAGTTTCAAAAGGTGATTCCATGACTATCATGGCATGGAGCATGGCAGCAGGCAGACAAGAACAGCATTGAATCAAAGCTGAGAGATCACAACATGAGACATAATCAGGAGACAAGGAGGCAGAGAGAGCTTAATGGGAGTGGCCTGGGCTTTTGAATCCTGTAAGCCAGCCCTGAATGACACACCTCCTTCATCAAGGCCACACCTTTTAATCCTTCCCAAACAGTTCCAGCAACTGGAGACCAAGTGTTCAAACATATGAGACTATGGGGAAGGGGCATGCTCATTCAAACCATCTATCTATCTATCTATCTATCTATCTATCTATCTATCTATCTATCTATCATCTATCCAGCCTCTTATCCATCTCTGTCTCCTTTATACTCCTTAGCAAATAAGCCCCAAAACATGGATTAATGGTTTTATTTGGGGGGGTATATATGCATGTATGGGTTATACATGAAAGTATGAGTTTCTGTGGATCATAGGACAACCTCAGGTGTCATTTCCCAGAAGGTATTCACTTTGTTCTTTGAGATAGGGCCTCTCATTTGTACTTGGGTCTCACTGATTATGCTAGGCTGGCTGTGCAGTGAGCCCCAGAGATCCATACATATCTGTGTGTCCAGTACTGGGATTTTACATGTGTTCTAGGGTTGAGACTCCAGTCCTCACACTTGTGTAGCAGGCACGTTACTGGAGCCATCTTCCCTATCCCTAGAATAATGGTTTTGGAAAAAGCCAATTGACAATACAGTCATTGTAGACATTTTTGCAGTTAGTCTCTTTCTCAGTCTAGACCTACTTTATAACTGTAGGAATTCCAACTTTATTGTAAGAAAGTAACAGGCAGTTACTTCCCTCTAGCTGCCAGGTCCCCCTAGCACTAGCTTTTCCTTTTCTGAGTATTCTTTCCTTTGGCCACAGAAATCAAAATCCTTGGCCTCCTGGCTGGTCTGTGCTTGATGCACTTCCTGGTCCCCTGACTCAGCCTCCACTCAGCCCAGCTCTACCCCTCCACAACGGGCCTGGCCCCCTCCTGACCCAGCTTAGCTCCACTTTTCCGTTCATGCTGGTTTTGGTGGATTATCTGTTTTACCAAAATGCTGCCTAATGTTTGTTTTCCTGCTGGAGTGGGGCTCCCGGGGAAGAAGAGGAGACACTGTGAAGACAGAGGTGTTCAGTGGGCCAGGCCAGGGTCCAGCACAGTGGAGCCTCTGTGGACACTTGCTGGCCAGTGGGTGAATGAATGAATGAATCTCTGAATAGACACTTGTATGCAGTACGCAGTGTACATGCTCACACACACAACAATATGTACACACTCACACATACACACGCTCATGTGTCTTAAGCTTCATCATGCTATGGATAGATGTGTTACATAATCATGTGGTTATGATCAGTAGTAAAATACGGCATATTGCTCCTTATGGGCCTGAGAAGGAGCCTTCTGGAACCCTTCATGACGTGTGGCTCTCAGACTCCGCCCCCCTCAGAGATAGGAAGAGTGTTAGCATCCTGTCTACTACATTTATTGCTGTTTTTTTTCTTTTTAACATGAGCTTTAATAAAAACTATTCAGTAAAGCTATGGAACATTATATCAATTTATTCACCTTAATTCTTCTAGAACTAACACTGGTTGACAATTAAATTGAGTCAGCGACTTATTGAGTGCTGGTATGTGCTTTCAATACAAAGTAATTAAAACGTACTTGGTGCAATCTCTAAAGTGAAACTGCACCAGGCTCTGCATATACATACATGCACACACACACACGCACACACGCACACACACACACACACACACACACACAGAACCCTTAGAAAACACCCTCTTAATACACACACGCACATATATAAATATATATATATATATGTGTGTGTGTGTGTGTGTGTGTATATATATATACATACACACAGACACTCACGTGCATATTTATAAAGAAGCAAGTTGCATACATGAGATCTGCCTAACAGAGTCATAAGTACAACACTGCAGAGACAGGTGCCCTGTTTCCTTGGAAGGGCACTCAAGGAGGCCATGTGAAGGATGGAAGATTCTAGAAGGTCACAGCAAGCAGAGATAACATTTTCTGGCAATGTTCTGACTCCAGAAGCCAGAGGCACCATGGCCTTATGCTGAAAACACAGAGAACAACTCTTTTCTGACTAGAGAAATGAAAAATATCACTACCGACATGACTCTAGACTCACGGCCAGAGAGGTTAGGTTCCTACATGTAAAAAGCAAAAGAAAACATCATCTTTGCAGAAAGCAAGAGAAATTATTTTCAATGTTTTTATATTAAAAAGATTTTTCTTGAGCAGAACCACAAAAGTGGAGACCCTGAGGGTAAGGGCTAATCACCCTCAGTCTATTAACAAACTTCCATGGGTAGATGTGTAAAGAGGGTCAGGGCATGGAAAACCCGCTACGGACACCCTCTCCAGTATTGCAAGGCACACAGAGGGAAATGCAAAACCAGCGCAGTGAGGGAAGTAGGCAAGCAGGTAAATTACAGAGGGGGAGGAAACTGTGAAGAAGAGAATCCTGGACCAGATCTAAGAGAACTCTCCAGAATGAGCTTCACTCCAACAGGAAAAGGTGCCATGGCATCAGTCATACGGGGCAGACTGGTGATGGTAAGCACGGCAGCTGCCAAGACGCTAGCTAGCTCACCCTCTCTGGCGCTGGTGTTTCTTTTTATATGATTTGTTTTGATTAGTTTTTGTCAACTCAGTAAGAACTGCAGTCGTGCCCAAAGAGGGAACCTGAGCTAAGAAACTTCCTGTAGGCAAGTCCGTGGGCCATTTTCTTGACTGGTGATTGATATGAGAGGGGCCACACCTGGGCTGGTGGTCCTGGATTGTATGAGAAAACAGGCAGAGAGAGCCCCAGAGAGTCAGCCAGTCAGCAGCACCCCTGTTCCTCCACGGTCTGAGGGAGCCACAGGATGCCAGCCAGTAAGCTGCACCCTCCATGCTCTGCTTCAGTTTCTGTCTTTGGTTCCTGCTCTGCCTTCCCTCGCTGTGATGAGGATGCACAGGACAGATAAACCCTTTCCTCACCGAGTTGTTTTTGGTGGTGGTGCATTTATCACGATAGAAAGCAAACTGAGACAACATCTTTTGAAAGCGATATTGCTTAGGAATTTTCCATGCAGGCAGATGGACATGGGCCAACTATGAAGTAAGGGTCAGTTGTGGAGTGAAGAAGGGGCACTATGATTGGCCCTAATAGACTAAAACTTGGTACATGTCTATTACAGTCAACCAGGCAATCACAAAAGCACTTACAAGGATATGTAGTTAAGATATCAGAATATATAAAAATATATAATATGTAACATATAATATATATTATATAACATATACCACAATATAAATATATAATATATAGTATAATATAATATATAATTATTACATATTTATATATAATTACATATGTTATATATATAAAGTTTTATAGCCCTGAGAATAAATATTATATAATAATATATTATGTTATATATAATATTACATTTTCCTGGTTTCTGACAGCTCTGTGTTTTTTTCTTCATACAAATTTTAGAAATTCTTTACAGATTCTGGATAATGCTGCTTTTCAATTCCATGTGTGGACAGCATTTTGCTTGTTCTATTTATTCCTAGTTAGTTGAACAGGAAAATATTATTTATATATATTATATATTATAAATAAATCAATCATATATATGCACATTAAAGGGCATTTCAAATAACCTAAAAGAAGGCACCACAGGGAACCAGTAAAATGAGGCAAAATAAAACACACAAACGGTGCAGACTAGGAAACACAAAACAAAATGGATTCTCCTGAGGCCAGCCATATCAGTGACCACAGGAAGTGTGGATGGCCTGTCAGAAGATTGCCCAGCTGTAGAAAAAGAAATAAGACCCCTAACAGTGCCACGGGTACACATCTGTGTTGGACAGAGAAGCAGATGCATTCTAAGTCATGGGATGGGTGCTTTACAGGAGGGTGAGAGTGCAAGAGTTGGAATGGTAATCTCCCAGTCCTAAGAAGCCTCTAGCACACCCTCAACTGTACTTGGAGGGTGTGATCTATATAGATCAAGGACCTATTGCAGTGGTTTAGAAAAGTCACACGATGAAAAGTTCCACCTTCCAGGCGAGGATGGAAAGAGTGATGGAGCGGCTGGCCAGCTCCAGACAAGCAGGCCTCACCAGAAGGAAGGATCCTGAGAGAAAAGGAAAGGGATAGCATGCTGACCCCACATGGCCAAAACCAGACCTGACCATATGGGAGGCAGAGCTGGGGAAACAGAGGCAGGGTAGACTTGCTACAATCAAAACTGAGGCTAGGTGCTTCTTGTTCAATAGCAGACAGGACATGAGCAAGAAGACAGAGCTGAGCTCTACTGGTGGCTGGATCTGACTGCTATTCCCACGAGGTTCTGTTGAGTCACAGTAGAGTATACTCCCTTTTCTAGAACACACATACATTTCCCCATTACAGGCTGTACCCTGGGAGGGAGAACAGAGCTGAAGCATTTAAGGGGATGGAGAAAACACAAGGTATATCTTTAGACCCTAAGAAACCAACCAGAAATCAGTAACAGGTAACAGGAAATCTCTGAAAGTCCCAAGGGGAATTACAGAATATTTTTGGTTGAATAAATATGTAAGCAGAACCTATGGAAAGTCACACAATAAAGAAGGTAGCTCAGAGGACAATTGTCCTAATAAATTAAGGCAACCTAATTAGGATTGCCCTAATTTATTAGGAATATCAAAAGCTGGTTTTTGTTTTTAAAGAGAACAGTAGCTAGTCAATTGATAATCAACAAATAACCAGTGTACAGGCACTGGGAAACCCATTACTGATCAACTGACTAGGAATACAGAGCAAGCAAAATGCTGTCCACACATGAAATTGAAAAACAGCATTATCTAGAATCTGTAAGGAATTTCTAAAATTTGTATGATGAAGAAAGACACAGACCTTCTTCAGGAAACAGGAGAGGAACAGATCTGGGTGTGCAGCTGTAAGTGTCCAGGAAAACAACAACAACCAGGAAAACACCAAAGGAGGCAGCCACCTGACCCAAGCTACACTTATCTCTGGCAAGAAGAAAATCATTAAATTAAGCATTTGTCATTTGCCAGTGGAGAACACTTTCAGAGGCGACCACAGTCAGGAGTGCCCCTGTTCAGAACCTCAGCCCTCCGTTTCCCGGGAGCCCCAGCAAACTGACTCCCCCTTATAAGGAATGAAAAGCATATTCCAGGTATTCATCTTTTGGTAAAAGCAAAGGCAGGGCTGTTGTCTTTGTAATTTTCCATACCAAGTTGTCAGATCGTGGACATGATCTCAGGAATTCTGTGACTATATTTTTTTAGATTTACTAGGTTTGAGAAGAAGTCAAAGTTGAACAGACCGGGTCACACCTGAAATGTGGTAGGTTCTGGCCACTGAATACCACCATCTCCCTGCGTCTTTAGTGAACTGAAGGTGATCATCCCCAGACAATAGCAGCAGCTATGTACATTTGGGGGACAGGGGTGAGGTCCAGTGGAATTCTGTCACAGTGAGATCACTGGTGGCCAGGCAGTGAGATTGACCTTAGTGCAGGGGCAGAGCTGTGTCCCTGGGCCCTCCCTGTCCCCTTCAATTTATGTCCTCTGAGTTTTCTGGGGAGAGCTAAAAGCCACGTTGGGCTAATAAGTGCAAGGGTGTGATTGTGATTGTCTTCACTAGCTCCATGGGTCAGAGTGAACATCTCAACTCTAATGCTTCCTCGTTGAACCTACGGCTGACACTCAGGCTGATATATCAAAAAGACAGCAACATATCAAAATGAGACAAAATATTGCAGCCACATCAATCAATCCATCAGTCAATCAAACCAGACAAAAACAGTTGCAGAGTATATGTAGGAGTGATGTATTTATTTACACTGAAAGCATGCTCAGTGTCAGCTGCTATTTTATGGGGACCATATGATTTATGGATTTACTTGGCAAAGTGCAACTGCAGATGAGGCTTTGCTGACTTCAGAGTGATGAGTCACTTCTGGTCTGGCAGGAGGGATGGGATGATCAAGAACTCCACTATTGATTATTTCTCTAAAAACATAGCTCAAACGCTAATACAGCAAGATTCATCAAAGCGATGTGTTTTAACCAACCATGGTACTTTAAATAAAACAAGCTCATAATATTTCATAATGAAAAAAAATTAAAACAATCATTACTATGGGGCAGGAGAGATGGCTCAGTGGTTAAGGGCACTGGCTGTTCTTCCAAAGGAGCCAGGTTCAATTTGCAGGACCCACATGGTAACTCACGACTCTCTAAGTGCAGTGTAGACATTCTCATACATGTGGGCAAAACACCAATGCACATAAAACATTAACAAAACAAAATTTGTTGTAAGAAATCATGGGACTACTGGGCAGTGGTGGCTCAGGCCTTTAGTCCCAGCACTTGGGAGGCAAGGGCAGGTGTATTTCTGAGTTCCAGGCCAGCCTGGTCTACACTACAGAGTGAGTTTCAGGACAGCCAAGGCTACACAGAGAAACCCTTTCTTGGAAAAAAAAAAAAAGAAATCATGGGACTGAAGATATAGTCAGTGGGCAAAGAGCGGGCTGTATCTGAGTTCAGATACCCACCAGCCCCGTAAGAACCAGGCATGACTATGTATACCTGTAATTTCACAACTGACAGATAAAGAGAAGTGGGTTCTGGGGACATGCTGGTCATTTAGTTTAGCAAAAACAGCTCTAGGTTCAGGGAGGGACCTTTACTAAAACAAACAAACAAACAAATAAACAATAACAAAAAATGTGCAGATCTATATGAGAAGACACCAAAGTGATCTTTGGCCTCTCTAGACACACTACTCCTAGATAGGTGTACCTGCACGCACACACATGTATACCTGTACCCCGATACACACCACACATACACACACACATATACATACACATTGATTTCTTTCAAATTCCAAATAGATGATGCGTCTTTTGGATTCAATCAACTCTCCCACAAAATAATGACTCCAGAGACAGAAGATTCCTATCAGTTCACCCCGGGGGAACAAGCATCGGATGAGCCTTCTAAGGTAGCAAGCATTACGGGGCCACCAAGTCACACTTACCATCCTCAAATAGTCTAAATAGTGTTCTCCGCCTGCGTGCTAACAGTTCTGCAAGTCTTATTTAGTTGTGTTTTCTCTCCTTTGAGTTAAATATTTTAATAGATTTTTGTAATCATGTTTGCTAGGCTTGACATACCAACACACATGTGTTCTCAGTGACATCACTGCTCCTTATCCAAGTATGTGGCTACCTGCTTAGTCTCATCAAGGAAAGGATGGTCAGGGTGAGGCTCTATAGACATATGTATATTGAGACCATGTATAGACACACATGACTGTCTGGATTGATTGATGTGGCTATATGTATGTATATATAGGCCATGAATAGGCGGGTCTGTTTTCCTTTCACGTACGATTTCTCATCCTTGTAACATTTTTACACCAGAAGTCACCTCATTGGTAATCCTAAACATAAACTTCTATGCATATTATCACATTCAGGTCACACAGGGAGAGCAACACAGAAAAACAAAACACAAGCTGCACTTTTTGTGTTTTCAAATGTCTTTTTATCTGAGCAGGGCATGGCCTGCCCCCTGAGGAAAGTCCTGACATTTTACTCTTACCATCAAAGTAATTTACTGCCTTCATTTCTCACACACAATGTGTAAGTCATGAGTGTAGAATACTGATTCTGGGAGCTGGGGTGTGGGAAGGCCCTTCCTTGTCCATATATCTCTGTTTGAAGCTCAGATAAATAAATGCATTTATCTGACAGATGGACAGATAGATGATGATAAGAAGATTGACGGGAAATATACAGAAAGAAACATAGATGATAGACAGATAGAGGAAGATAGATAGACAGATAGAAGACAGACAAATAGGCAGCTCTTTTGTAAGAATTGTCCAGTTTCTTGTCTGTGCAGTGGGCTTTAGAGGCACTGTAACGTTTAAACCAAACATATCTACATATATTTATATCACCTGACAGTGTGTTTCAATTCTGTGCTAGAATAATTTCCAGCAGTCCATACCACAAATATAATGACTATAGAAAGCAAACACTGAATTTATTTAGTGCCTGCTATTCTTAATTTTGTTGATGTATGACATTACAAAGAGGTTTCTTTGATGGTTCAGTGAAACAAACCACGTAACAATTTGCTCCTTGGGTTGGGTCGATTTTCTATTGATCCCAGTCTGGTATTCCACCAGTGGCTGTGTCAGGGGTGGACAAGGTATTTATGAAGGTTGTAGGAGCTGGCCTGCAATGCATTTATCAAAAGCCATCAATGATCTCTTATGATGGGGATTTGGATACGGCCAATGCTCACAGTGACTTTGTAAATTCTTTGAAATACTAAAGGAAAGGTTTTGTAGAGTTTGGCCAGGTGTGTGAGAGCCCGCCATGAAAATAAAAGACAGGGACGAACGGAGTACGATTGCAGAAGGGAGACTGGGGGTGGGTGGGGCAAAGGCTATGGAAGAGGTGTTGCTGCAAAGTGAGTATGTGAGTGCAAATAAGACATGCTGGAAGGAAAAAGGACGTATGTCCTCTAGCAGTGTGCAGTACGGACGCCTCACCAGTGTGTGGGGAATGGCCATAGCAGAGAGCTTAGTAGACTCCTGGGGAAGTTTGCTCCCACAGCTCCCACCCTCTACCATGCTGTGCTCTGTGTCGGTATCTGCTGGCTTCTTGTGACAAGTTCTAGCCCTCTGGTTCAGCAGTGGGCAAGCTGGCAGTGGGCAGGAGGATCCTTAGGAGGAGGAGCAACAGGAGTGGAAGAAGGGAGGAGAGAGATGGAGGAAGGCAAGGAGGATGAGGATGAGGAGGAGGAGGAAGGAAGGGAGAGGGAACCATTCTGGGCTGGAGCTACCAGTATTGAACACACCGCTGAGCCTCTCTCCACAGCTTTAACCTCTAAGAGACCAAATCATGCCAAGTAGCATAGACGTTAAAGAAAATTATTCAAATCTCCTAAAAACATATATAGATAAATGTCCTTTTGTTCCTGTAAATGCTGTCTAATTCCCAATGCCTCTTTATCCTAAACAATTTCTTCTATCTTTGCATCTGCAAGATCCTCCAAGAACCAGTGTGTAGAGTTTTGGTGTAATTTATTACTAGTGGAATTCATGCCTAGGATTCTGCAAATATTCTACTGCAGCTCATGACAGCACACACTGGCACACCAGCAAACACACCAACACGCAGGGCCTCGACAGGACTGTAAATGCCTGCAGCTCCAGTTTCTGTGATCTTCAACTATTTTAATTGAGACTTAGCTTTCACTGTTTACATGTAAAGGCAATGCATTTTGCAAGTTAATAAAAACCCACAGTGAAATATAATGTTTTATTTATCTTGAGGAAAAGAACCAGTACTATTCGTGAAGTGGTGGCTCTAATCTGGGCAGATACTGTTGTTGTAAGTTTATAGTAAGAGCAAGTACAGGTCTGGGGAGACAATTTAGTGGATGAAGCATTTCCCTGGCAAACAAAAGCAAGGATCTGAGTTCAAATCCCCTAGAACCACAACAAAGCACTGGGCACAGTTGTGCTTGTAATCAGAGCTCTGAGGAGGCAGAGACAGGGTCACTGGCTGGCCTAGCACCGTGGTGGATGGCACCCAAGGAATGACAGCTTTAAGGCTATTCTCTGACCTCCACACGACCTCCACATTCATGTGTGCGCTTACACATGAGCACACACATGCACTGAAAAGCACTGAGGTGTGGATCAGCTGTAGAATGCATGCTTTTCACCAATGCTCAGGATTAAACACTGGGCATCAAACAGAATAAACTTGGAGACTTTGTACACCTGGTGTAGACAAGACGCATTTGAAAACAATTGGACTTTATGGGTAGTAACCATGAATTCAGTGTCAGTCAGATGCCTTTGCAGGCATGAGGAATGAAGTCTGGGCTTCATCAGTGCGTACTGCTATTTGGGAAAACAGAAGGTCAGGAAATCTGAGAAAAAGCTGGACAGGTAGACAGCACACTTCTAACATCCCTCTGCACCTCCCAGAAGTCCTCAAAAGGACTGTGCTTTGCTTTTCTTTTCTTTTCTTTCCTTTCCTTTCCTTTCCTTTCCTTTCCTTTCCTTTCCTTTCCTTTCATTTCTTTTCTTTTCTTTTTCTTATTGGTTCTTTTATTTATTTACATTTCAAATGTTTTCTCCCTTCCTAGTTTCCTCTCCACAAACCTCTACCTCACTCCCCCACAGCCCCACCCCACCCCGGTTCTCTGGGGGAGCACACACACACACAAGAGCCCTTGCTGACAGAAGCCTGGTGTAGCTGTCCCATGAGAGGATCTGCTCTGACCAATACAGAGGTGAGTGTTGGCAGCCAACCATCGGACTGAGTGTGGGGACCCCAATGGAGGAGCTAGGGGAAGGACTGGAGGAGCTGAAGGGGTTTGCAACCCCATAGGAAGAACAACAATATCAACCCAGCAGACTCCCCAGAGCTCCCAGGGACTAAGCCACCAACCAGAGAGTACACATCACACATGGAGGGGCTGCGCTTTTCATCCCTTGTGTTTTAGGCCTCTTGCTTTGTCTCTAAGGCTGACCATAACTCAATGTCCCCACATGTGCTTGGCTTGCTGTGGAAGCAGAGAAAGGAGAGAGCCAGTGTCTTCCTTTGATTCATCAAAGTAGCTGAGGGATGGTATAGGGAGACCGGCACACAGCAAACAAGACTACCACATGGAGAATGAGACAAGGCCTCCCCTCCCTCTTAGCAGCGTACAGTTAACTCCTTAGAAGCAGGTTTTAACTTGCCAATGAACTCGGGGAACTTGTCATCTGACTCTTGCCAAATGACCAACTCTCTGTCTTCTTTATGACATATTTTATCTTTATTAAATAGGTGTTGTTGAAGCCCCCAGTGACACTAATTACAAAAGCACAGACTGAGACTCATTTGGTGGTTCCCTTTAATCCCTGTGCAGTTCAGCACTGGTTTTGTGCAATTCCTGTGGAATTGTTCTGGCAGAAAATCTAAAAGATGACATGCCTGACTGTGTCTGTACTTCCTCTATAAATGTCAGAGAGGAGACAAATCCTGGGGACATGTGACAGTTAAACCACAGTGTCCCATAACTCATAGTTTCTCCGCAGAGAGGAATCTGCTGCTACATTTGAGTGCCTCCAGACAGCATGGGTTTCCACGTTTAGGGGTAACAGGGTGAGCTGACTAGGGACTTCTTCCCGGGAAAGGGCTCACATTCATAAAAGCTCTTTGAGAACAGGAGATGGGAACAATTCCCCAAACCTTTCCCAAGGTTCTCTGTTTTTTAGCTAAACCCATGAACAGGCAGGAAGATCCAGAGCCCACACTTCATGAACCCGCTTCCAACCTACTCCTTGTTCCAGAAGCACAGTGTAGTCAGTGGCTGAGAGGGTTGGCAGGTTCTCGATCTGCGCAGTACAGAGGAGTCAACTCTAACACAGGCAGCCCTGTCAGGCAGAGAGGTACCGTGGGAATTATCACACGCTGGGCATCTGTAAGGCTTGCAGAGCAAAGCAGATGCATCTCTCAGGAACAAAGGCAGGATTAAGACAATTTATTATCCCCACCAATCAACATTTCCTTTCCATTGCAGCACCTATAGATCTGCACAAGTGATTTCCACAGATTGCCTACTGTAGAGATTTATTTTTAAGATTAAAACTATTGATTTTTTTTCATACCACCTCATCAGCGTTACTTAGAAAGATCTCAGCTCATAATGTGGCTGTGCCTATGTGTCATCAAATATGTCACTGAAAGCTAACCTTATGGCCATGAGATGGCCTCATCCTGCATTCCTTTGCATTTTAAAACCACCAGAGTATTATTTTCTCCCAAATAATCTTTATTTTGGTGTAATATCTAAGGTGAAAAAATGGTGAGCATGAACATGTAATCCTGACATACACACAAGGTTTTTAATTTAACCATATTCTCACAGTAAATGGTATCTTGCATGTACTTGTGTGTGTTCATGTGTGTATGGGTTCATGTGCTTATGAGTGTATGCGTGTGTGTGCAAAGGTGTGCACAGGCACATGTGTGTGCAGATGCATGTGTAAGTTTGTGTACATGCATATAGAGGATAGAGGTCAACCTTCAGTGTTGTTCCTCGGGAGATGCTGAATTCATTATTTGAGACAGTCTCACACTGGCCTAGAACTCACGGAGAAGGCTAAGCTGGATAGCCAGCAAGTGACAGGGATCTGACTCTCTGTGTCTCTCCTTCAATGAGGTTCAAATACACGCTCCAACAACCATCTTTTCCCCTCGGTCCTAGATTTCATGCTTGCACAATTAACTGAGCCATCTTGAAAGCCCCACACACAGTATCTTAAGTGAAGCTGATTATGCAGAACCCGGAGGTTCTGAGGGTGAGCAGCATGCCACACGACCTCAGGACATCCAGATGTTGCTTCCAAGTGCTGCTGTAGCCTCCTGCTTTACCCCAAGTCAAATGCAGAAAACACCATCACTGACAGAAGGTTTCATACCATCAGCAGCAGCAGCTAGTGACTTTAAAGAACCACAGCAAAAAGATGTCTATAATACTCTACTAAAAAAATGCTAGAAAAAATAACAACAACAACAACAACAACAACAACAACCACAACAAAAACACTGGCTTTTAGCTGTTCGGGGCATTGTTCTTTTTCCAAAACAAGCAGAAAATTGCAGCCAGCTGAGATAGGGAAGAGAGAGAGAGAGAGAGAGAGAGAGAGAGAGAGAGAGAGAGAGAGAGAGAGAGAGATTCAGACAAAGCACCACAGACAGCAGTGAGTGAGAACAACCTGAGTTCTCAGTCCAGGAAGGAGACTTGGTGGCTGTCTGCCATGGTTTAACTACACTCACTGCTGTGTGGAGGAGGACAGGGTGTCCTTACCTGAGTGGTGTGGCTCTCCCGATGTCTCTGAAATGATGAAGTCCCCATGCCACTCAGACACAGCCTTGAGCACCCATCATCTTCAGCTAAACCTGTAGAAGTCAACACACAGAGCTGTGGTGAGTTTGCATTTCCTTGACAAAAGAAAAAAA
>JADRCD010227369.1:7354-29076 GCA_019843815.1 Montemys delectorum
TCTCTCTCTCTCTCTCTCTCTCTCTCTCTCTCTCTCCCTGTCCCTCTTTTTATATATACATATATACATGTATATATATTTGTGTGCATCCGTGTGTTTGTGTGTGTGTGTATTTCATGGTAGATAAAAGTAGCAATAATGTCAAT
This sequence comes from Montemys delectorum, assembly GCA_019843815.1. Taxonomy (NCBI): domain Eukaryota; kingdom Metazoa; phylum Chordata; class Mammalia; order Rodentia; family Muridae; genus Montemys; species Montemys delectorum. The sequence goes on from JADRCD010227369.1 coordinate 7,501, forward strand.
TTCTAAAGAATGACTTAAAATTAGCAAAACCAGAGTGGTCTTTGAAGACACTGAAGAAAGCTAGAACAATTAACAGGGACAAAAATTTTTATTTTGAGAATATTTCAAATCATTGTCAGGGCTAGGGTATTTCCTCTCATTTAGCAGTTGCCTATAGACAATTGCACTGGATAAAATCAAACTTATTAGGAAATAGAGATTGAAGTATGTTGAATGGAGGCATATTTGTAGATACTGGAAGATGACAGCTGGTAAGATGGGAACACATGAGGGAGACTAGTGGGAATCTGCACCGAGCTTCCGTTAGCATTTAGTCAGGCCTCATGCTAAACCCACACCTAGACCACCAGCTCTGCAGGGGTTCTCACAGAGCTCAGGGAGAGCAAGACAGATCTCCAGGCAAAAGAAGCCCAGCTACCCCTGAGCTTGAGTCTGCTTTTCAGATGCCAGCGGACTCAAAGCCGTCGTGTGTGGATGAGAACCTTCCTCCCTTCTTGTAGAAGGCTGTGACAGTCTGTGGACTATATGGTCTTCTAGCCTGTGCTTTTAAAACTCCTTTTGAGGAAAAGATTGACATTCTATGCAACTTATTGTAGTGTGTTCTAGCTGTTGTCTGTCTATAAGGGAGAGGAATGAGACCAAGAAGGCTTTGTCCTTAGAGGACAACCCTAGCACATGACCTATCCCCGGCCTGATGGCCTGATGAGGAAGGTGGAAGTGAATGTGGGCTATGGCCATTTCTATCCTCTCTTCCTTCCTCCCTCCCTCATTCCCCCCTCCATTCTACCTCCCTTTCCTCTCCTCTCCTTTCCCTCAACAACCTTCTCTCTCCCTTCTTTCATCCTTTCTGTTTTCTTTTTAGTTTCAACCTGTCATTCCATTCCTCCTTCCTCCTCAATGCTCATGTTTAGTGAGAGAAAAGAGTCTAGCCAGAAATGTAACTATAGCTGAATAGTAACGTGTGTATAATTGTCACATGACAAAAAGAATCTAAAGGATTCTGTAAGAATTTTGGTCCAAATGAGCAGACCCTGAAATGATTTTGTCTCTTAGCACTGAAGGCTACTCCCAAGACAAGTGTCACTTGGTCAGTCTAGACCCTGGAGACTGGCTTGCAGTATTCAGTACACTTTTGTTCTCTCTTAAAAAGCTGGGTAACTCATGTGTTTCAACTTAGGCTTTCCTTTCATCTCAAAGAACGTTATCATCACTCAGACACATTCAGAAGACTTCAGGGAGGAGACGCGGAGTCGAGAAATAACTAGGAATGTGACACACATTGCACTTGTAAGACACATCAATCAGATATTAGGAGGTGCAATCAAATCTGTTACAAATTTTTCAAATGATATCTCCTTTAACTTTTAAACTCATATGTATTGCAGGGGAAATGGTATCCATATGTTTAATTTGCTTGTACAGTTCATTAAAAGATGTATTAAAATTATTTTGAAGTTGCATCTCAAAGATAATTCCTTTTGTCAAAAAAATTTATTCGGCAGAAAAATTAATTTTTTTGAGTAACAAAGAATGTGTTGAAATAATACCTTTATATGGTGAAATGGCCGCCTCTAGCTTATTAAAGCAATATATTACAGCAAATAATTACCAACATTTGTGCCAAGTGTGTAAACAGCATTTTAGCATTAGATGTATAAACTGAGGACATGGCTGTCCCAAGATAGGACTGGAGGGAAGGCATTTTCTTGTAGATAATAGAAAGAGTACAACCAGAGAAATCAGTGAGCGTCCAGAGCAGAGAAGGAGCAAGGCTAGTAGAGTGGACTTGGTCAAGAGAGTTGGAGGGGTGGGGACAGGGTTGTATGGGAATGAAAGGTCACAGGAAGGGAAGGAAGCCTATGAGCTGGAGAGGTCTAGGTAGGAGGTGGGAAGACAAGAGCTGAGAAGAGCCACAGGTATGAGAGCCTGGTGGCAGTAGGCACCACAACTGGTTATTTTTCCCTTCTGACAGTGATGAGAGAATGGCTCCTTGGGTTGAGAGAAAACAGCTCCAGAATTTGGAGGAGTGAAATTTCCACTGGAAGTGGTATCAAGAATGTGCCTTTTCATTTTCATCCACCCTAAGGAAATTATGTTTGGTGTTGCTTTTAGTTTCTTTTGTTTGTTTTCTTGTCACTTAAATTTTGTTCCAATAACCTATGAAAAGACCCCTTAGTCCTCGTAAGTGGATATGATATCATCAGCTTAGTTTTGCCAGTAATGGACTTTCTTGATCGATTGCAATTTGTTAAACTGTTTTCAAGTTTCAACAGTTTGATTTCAAATAAAACTTGGAAACGTACCACTTAATAAAATGTATCTATAGATTATCCATAAGGAGCACCTGGGTTTGAGAGCTTCTCATATTTCAGTCTTTTGAAACTGCAAAGTAACCAAGTAATTCTTCTCCAATTAAAATAATTTAAACAGATAATTAGCAGAAATCTGTCCACAATAAGACAATCAAAACCATTTGGGCTTGATCATACAAAAATAAAAGAAAAAAGTAGATCAGTGAGAACACTCAAAATCTGGATGGATGCTCTCTCTTAATTTCAAGTGTGGATATTTTTAAGCCTGAAGTGATGTGATCAAATAAATTATCAGCCTCACTCTGGTGCTCTGTATCAGCTGTAATTTAATACATCTGTCCAGAAGAGTAGTGAGTAATGAATTGCACTAATCAATCCAGATAAAAGAGATTTAATTAACATTAACAGCTCCTCCAGGTTTTTTTTTTAATTCTTTTTTGTTTTGTTCATCAGAAACTATCTGCAGTTTCCATAAAGATAATGAAAAAGAATTTTCAAGGTACATTTTTTATTAAAGGCATTTGAAATAGTTAGTGTGGGGATAATATGAACCCTTCCTTTGTCTCTCCTAAAAAGGAGTATCATTTGTAATACCCCTGGATGGCAAGGTCTGGGTATCCCACCATATGGCTATTTTGGAGGGAAAAAAGATATTTGCTACATTTCATTCAATATGTATTTTGAAATAATGGGATATATGGGTGATCATAATAAAATCCTTAGTGTTTCAAAGGACAATTTCAAAATAAGTTTCAGCCGTAGAAACTTGGCACAGGGAGCACACCCAGGTGACTGTTGGAACTGCACATGTTCTCTGCAAAGTGATAAATCACTGGACACCCACCCAGCAATCATGGAATAAACCCTCGTTTACTCCACGAAGGTTAGTTTCATTGGTCAAATCAGCAACTGAAGAGCTGGGAAAAGGAAGTCTGGATCTGGGTAGCGACTGTGTTGGGATTTCTTGGTTTGGTCCAAACTGGACAGTAGAGATCAAGATCAAGAGTGGTCATGTGCAATGTTTTTAATGATATACTGACCCCACATATGGGGTACATGAGTACCACATTTAAGCTCCAGTGCGAACAATGGTGATCAACTTATCATGGCCTCTCCCTGGAAATACTATAGAATGTTAGGAGACAAGGGACAGAATGCTAGAGTCAGAAGATACAAGACCTAGTCTATGCCAAGGTTTTTAGTCTCTCTCCATTTCAATGTTCTCAAAAATATATTTATTTTTGAAATACGTATTGAATGAAATGTGGCAAATACCTTTATTCCCTCTAAAATGTTCTCAAATGTTCAATACAGATTTTTAACCGTTGTGCCAGAACTAAAAAAAAAAAAATAATAATAATTAAAAGATGAGATTTCATTTCCTGTGGTCACAGTATGAGAAGGATATCATGAATTTATCAGTTATACAACACTCTAAGACACAACCATGAAGTGAAAAAGAAAATGAATTTAACATATAAAAAGATCATTTAGAAGTTTACATAAAATTATATTAAATACTACTTTATTAGTTCCTAACTTCTTATTGGACTATAGCAGCAAAGGACTAGTACAAAAGGCAATGTGTGCTTTTCTAAAGAAGAAAAAAAATGCAATACAGAAGGATGGATATATGCGTGTTTATACTTCCTAGATCAGTAATATATCCACACACCTACTTATAGACAAAGACAAAAAATATACGTGGGCAAACATAGTCCACGGTATACACAAAATTCAGCCGTTCAATTTACATGCTCAAATGCTAAAACAAAATCCAGGCAGACTTTATTTGGTTTAGAACCGTCTCACATTTGAGTGAACTATAGTCTTTGCACAAGGCTTTTGTTTATGTTTGCAGCTCTCATTGCTTTCAGGGTCAACAGGTGAGCAACAAGGTCTGCATGCAAATAAACATTGTAGTTATTGAAGCTTCTTTTACATTTTCTGATCCTGGATTTTTTTTTTCCCACTCAAGGCTTTCTATCTCATAGCAAAATAATAGTCCCTGCTTTGGGAAGTAATCTTGTGAGACACACTACACTCAAAGAAATCAACGAAAAAAGACTTGTGTTGTTGTTGTTATTGGAATATCATTTCAACACGTAGCTAGTGAGAGACAGGATGTTCTAGAATTTCTTTAGTTCATATGTGGAATTACTCCTTTTGGTCTCATAATATTGGGTCTAGGCTGTAAATAAAGCATGGAAATTAATTTAATGAGAGTCTTCATAATCATCCAGGGCCAATTGCTGGCTTGCTTGGGTTCAGGTGCAAATTCGTCAAGTCATCTAAATGCTTGCCCAATCCCTAATGTTTACAGCTCACTGTTTATTTTAAATCATGAAAATAAAAATTGCAGATGATATCTACCAGATTGAAGTCAGATAAAAATAACACAAATGATCAAGAGGATGGTTGCAGATAATATTGTTTCCTGGCACAGAAATAAGGAACCGTTTCTTCCAGAAACGCAATCGGAATATAGAATATGTGATGATCTTTTTAATGTGGACTGAAAAAAAAGTGGAAAAAATGAAGTTAGTTAGGGGATTGTTTCCTTTTATGGTGATCCAGCCATCTGATTGACACCTCAGTAGAACAGTCTCTGCATTAGGAAATTTTGCAGAAATGGTGGTCTTTGATATATCCTGTTTCCAAAGCTACATAAATGGACACTCCTCTTGCTCAGTGTTTGATTATCATCATTTGATTATCCAGTCTGACTAAGTGCATGTGTCACCACCCTTCTGTGCCTAGAGACACACTGCCCACCGCTACTTGTAACTAGTGTAACTTGGGTGAGTCATTTGTTCCAGCCTTCCAAGGAAATGAGACTTCTGGAACCCACACTGACCTCACGATGACTTTATCTTCCACACGAGGGGCTCTTAGTTTTGTTAGCTATGAAAAAAAAATCAGCTTACTTTAGTAAATAAAATACTTTAAAGAGAGTGTGAAAAGGCTTGCACAAGTGTTGTTACTCAAAAAATATTTAATATTATGGTTAAAATCTCATGTTATGTTTTGTTTTTGATGTTTGTAGTTTTTTTTTTTTTTTTTTTTTTTTTTAATTTAAGACTGCACTCACAGTTACTTACAGAGTTTGAATAGAAACAGAACTTGTCACCAATGACTACTTGTGGGGTGGATATCTTCTTGTATTTGTCTTTTCCCACTTTTCCTCCTGCCTCCTCTCCTCTCTGTCTTTGCCTCCTGCACAGAGTCTCTTACATAAGGAGAGTGTTGTCACCGTCTTTGTAAACAGAGTGATGCACATTCGATGCACGGTCGCTCGCTGAGTTTCTTTCATCATGTTTGTCTGTGTCTCTTAGAATAAACTGCCTGTGTCATTAATACACAGGATTTGGGAGGGAGTTCATTTTTGAGTATAGGAAGTGGGATTTTCAGCTCCATTTACCTCTGTACACATGACATGGAAGCACAGAAGAAACAAGGATTGGAGCTTCTTTGTACAGACACATTTGACCCCCAAACTGTTCTTAGCTTTATTTATATTACATGTCAATATCATTTGACATCTGCTTTGACCCCAGGCCAAGAGTTATTTAGAACAACAAGTTTGTTGCATTCATGTTCAAATACATTCTCCTAACTTATTAGAGGATCTCAGTGCAGACTCAGTAAATGGACATTCATTGGAACAAACACATTGGATTGTTTTCCTTTAATCCAACATTCCCTTATATTGCAAAAATGAAGATATTCCCAATTAAAATGTATACATTCTATCCTCTGTTAAGTAGTTTTAATAAATGTCTACTTTTTTAATCCAGCATTTCAATTATAATAAATAAATAAATAACATTTTACCCACAGAATTATGCTGGTTTTTGATTATTTGATTCATTTGTAACAATCTCTCTGGCAAGATCAACTCTTAAATGGTAAACCTGCTACTAGGATCTAGTCACTAGTTTGAAAGGACTAAAGAGTCCCTAATAAATAATCTTTCTCTCACACATACCTAAGCCAAGAAACTCAACAGAATGATGCAACCGTAGACTCCCTCTCCCTCTTGGAGTAGTGGACTTGTTGACTTTAGAGGACAATACATGTACTTGCAACACAGGGAATGTGATTGGCTCATGCTACATCCACAGAGAAGAACATCACTTCTCCTCATCTGGATTGGAGGCTGTGTACACTAGCTGCAATGCTGGACTGTGAGGGAGATAGTAAAGATATACCTACTCCGCCCATTGCTGGGATAGCTATTTTTGTCTTACTTCATGGTCTTTCACAGTCTTCATCTCATGAAGTGGTGGATGCTGTTTCTGTCTTTGTGACTCAAACCATTGTCAGTTCTTTCTCCACATATGTCATGCTACCTCGTGGTCCCTGTGCTTGCACATGCAGTAGTTATCCTATGCATGGGCTGAGGAGAGGGGCTATGGATTTGGCTCGGTTACCTAAATATCCAATAGTTTATTATTTGGTGTTTTAATGCTGTCCTCTATGGATTGACTGGAGCTCTGTTCCTAAATGAGTTTGTGTTAATGACATAAGACAAGACTTTAAGGAATAGGAGAGTCTTTATGAACAGATAATTTTTGAAAAATGTTTCTAAAAGCAGACCCTATGCTTTACGGTATTAGTGCCATCATGGATGACAAGATGAGCAAATGTAGGGTATTAAACTATAGTCAGATTCCTTTGGCATGAGGCATAGCCTTTAAAAAAAGTTCTCTTTCTCTCTCTCTCTCTCTCTCTCTCTCTCTCTCTCTCTCTCTCTCTCTGAATCTTTCTCTCTCTCTAAAGGAAATATATCTTGATAGCAAGATTGCCAAACAAAAAAAGCAGTCTTTTACCATTTTGCTGACATGGGCACTCACTCGTCCACATCTGGAATGAGATCATTTCCAAGTAAAAGAAATTTTTAGAAACAAGCATGCACAGTGGCAGCCCCTCCCAAGCTCCATACCTTATGTGTGACCATACTTACCACAAATACTATAAGATAGAAACCATGAAAAGTGCAGTCCCTTGGCCTTGGACTCGCAGAGTTCTGGGTTTTACTATGCATTTCCTAGTGTTTCGCCCCAAAGCTGCACTTGAGCTTGTTTTTCCATTTTTAAACTCCTGGCTATGGAAATTTTGCTTCATGTATGTCTTTAACCATGTGGATTCAGTGTGTGGAAGCCAAAGATGGCATTGGATACCCTAGGGCTGAAATCACAGAAAATGGGAATTGAACCTGACTCCTGCAAGTGCAACCAATGCTCTCAACTGCTAGTGATTTCTCCATACTTGTATTTTTTGTTTTTAAAACAAAATAAGTTTCAGGACCTCATATATAGTATTTGTTTCTCTGCTTAGTAATTGTCATGGATTATGTACTCTTTCTGGAGGTATTGTCTGCAGTGAGTTACATTACAATATCTTGAATTCAGTCAGTATTTCAGAGACATATAGAGTCATGTATTTCTTCTGGTACCTTCTTTTCACTCTTTTCAGACAAATCAAGATTCTCCAGCAATGAGTTAACTTGTTTCATGATTAACATTAAGTGGTTCTTGGTCACTTAGAAAAATATCTGAGGAAAGGAAATGAAGGATTTTGACTTTTGCAAAATTAACATAAAATATTTTAACCAGGAAATTAAACCAGGAAAATTAGTTTCAATGCATGATTCTGTTTTGAATGCTTTTGGATAGCATGGCAAAATATTAGGCAATCTTTCTACCTGCATGAGTCCTTACTACTTAGTGAGGCAAGTATTAAATACAGTCTGGAAACATGGAAAGCCCTTAGCACAGAACCTGGCACAGATAGATAGTCATTACATTTTCTCTGCTATTAATTTTAAATTGAAAATGCATGCAGCTATTTTAAGGGTACTATATGCCACTGTCACTTGTAGAAAAATTATAAAATTTAATTTTCTTTCTGGTACGATTACTTTTCTAAAAGTTATAAATTATATGTAATTAGTAGTATCAACGAGAAGAGATCAGGTACTGCTCTTCAAGGCCTGAATTAATCATATGAGTAGTTAGTCTCTAAGTACATATTGCGTCATACATGTATGAGAGCCTCTTAAAGTATTCAAGATTAATAAAGCAGCAAAGACATTAATCAAGGATGGTATCTAGCTGATTTGCATAAATTAATTAACGACAACAGCTACAGCTACAGCAAGCAGCAGCCTAGCAGCTCCTGGGAAAACCCTTCCATCCCAAGAAAATGAGGTAGTGAGCCCACAGGGAGAGGAGTCTATCTCTAGACAAAGCAAGGTCACCATTTACATGCACAGTGACAACAAAAAGCAATCCACCGGAAAGAAGGGACACATACCTAAAAACCATAGGGAATGCACAGCCACTTAAAGGGATCTTTAGTGGCTTTTCTGGTGTCTATGACCTAACATTTCATTAGCATTCTCTGTTTAGTGATATTTTGCTTAAAATAAATGTTAATCTACATTTGTTTAATCAAAAAGTTTGGTGTTTTTGTATATGCCTTAAGGACTGTGAATAATAATGCAGTGGGTATAGTGACTGATTCTTGTCTCCAAAGTTTTATCTATGGATTCATAGATATACTTCCTCACATAAATTATTGTTTGTGTGCACTTCAATCATTTTCAATTGACGTACATCACCTTCGTATGAGCTTGATGGTACTATTCATTCTCTGCCTACTGGATTAGTGTTGTATCCATCCTAAAATAACAACCATTATTTTACTTGGCAGTGAGATTGCAAAACTCAGAGACCCCCAGTTTGCAAGGCAGATTCCAAATCTGAAACATGGTGCCCTGTGCAAGCAATTAGTCACAGCCTGGTCATGGCGATACTTATAAATGTGCAACTGGTCCTTCCAGGAAAAAAAAAAAAAAACAACCCACAAACTATTGACATTCTCACATAGGAATATTTGGGATAACTATATAAATATTTGGGATATATCAAGCATAAGATAAATATGCTTGAGTAGCAGAGGTGAGAAGAAAGAATATTTTAGAAACTGGGAACCCTGCCTTATTCCTCAGAGTAATTAGAGTCACTCTCTCGATAAATTTGCTCAGTTGGGCTTCGCTAATTTATGCATGACTGAGTCATAGGGAGGAGCAGAGGGAAGAAGTGCAGACAGGAGACATTGCTCTGCCGTCACCTTGGCTGTCTGGTACCCACTTACCTTACCACGGGCGTGTACTGAATGGTGGTTCATTTACAGTTAGCTCAGTCTTGTTATCTCTAGGTGGCCAAGACTTGCTTACATCTTGTAGTAGACTGGAAAAAATTCCATGATAGCAGTTCCTACTTTGTTATTAAAAATGAAGCCCTAGGGAGAGAACCTTCATTGTGCACGCTGTGGCCAGGGCAGGGCTGTTCGGCCAACTGCCACAGTTCTTTTTAGCCAGGCACAATATGCTTCCCTTGATCTCCATAAGTGTTCAACTTTCTCGAAAGATCACAATGGAAGCTTTGATAGATGCTCATTGGGCAGAAGGAGTGCAACGTTTTAGCGGAAAGGACAAGATTGCACCAGCATTTTTGACACCCTTACAAAAGCTTCCTCTTGTGGCTTTGGTTTAGTTATATAAACATAAAATATAATTTATTCAAGCTTCTGAAGAAATCCAAAGTGGGTCACTGTGTATTTTCTCTGTGTATTTTCTCTATGTCCGCTACAGTATTATCAGGGGATGTTTGTACGCAGTATCGGGACGTGGGAATGCTGCAGGAACACTTTTTTTGCTGGCCAGTAGCTGTTCCAATCTAAGAATTTAATCTTCCAATATGTGGGCCCCTGTGTTTTCTGACTGAGAGAGCTCCTGTGCCCAGTCGTTTGAGTGCCGGGAGTCTTTAGCATGTACTGATGACTGATGAACTAGCATATGCTTGTTCTGTTTCTGAAATGCCTTTCTGGACATCTGTTTTCCCTTTGCTCCTTCCCACTCATGTCCAGTGGACTTCTGTAAGTGTTGGAGCACATTCTTACTCTGGAATGTTCTTTAGAACTTTTAGTTCTTTTTGTCAGTGGAGAGTGTAGAGAAATGCTGAATTGGGTTATTTGTGGATACTGTATAGTATCAGAACAGTAACTTTGTTTTTAGGAAAGTCAAATGTCCAAGAAGAGTCATTGTGTTCTTTAAAGGGTCAGAGAATTCTTTTGCAAACAGGGAAATCAACATGCATAATGGAAGTCAAGAATCAACATGTCTGCCACTAGAATCTACTTTTAGTGTGGCTTGAAGAAGTGGCAGGAAGTGAAGACAGAAATGTACTTGTGCCAGCTTTTCTATGGTTCATCTTAGTGTGGTCTAGGTAGATAATTTGGTGAGAGGGAAACACAATGATGTGTTAGGAGAAGCCTAAGATTTGACACCATATAGTTCCTGATTCCAATGACAGGAAACCTCCCGGTCACACTGAGCCAGTGAGCTCTCATTTATGATGCATAACTTATTTTGCAACATGAGATAAACTATTTCTGTGGCATGTTCTTGTAAATGCGTGTGTAAAGGAAGGATTAAAAATAAAAATTGACCAGCCTATAATTATAATTATATAACTGTAGATTTTTTCCCAATGGAATAGTTTGATGTGTAACTGCAATAATAACAGATATTTTATTTGAATTTCTTTTGTATTTAATCTGTTACCATCGGTCTCTCATACTTCTTCCTTCACAGAGCTCCTATATCACTTTGGTTTGGAGCTACCTGATGTTATACATTATTGTTTATTTAAGTAGACTTTTTATTGAGCCTCCTTTACCTTTGGAAAGTTTCCACACTTGTTACTCCATCTTATTTAAGTAGGCAGTGTGGTACCTGACTAATGACTGTACTACCTACCTATAGTTTTTAGTCTTTAACAATTTGCATCTCATATATCTATTGGGAAACTTTCATAATGTGTATGTGATGGCTCAGATAGCTGTAGGCATATTCAGGGTCCCACTCACCATCATTATTATTAGCGATAGTACGTATGAAAAGGAAGTTTCAAACACGATTGTCCAACCATACCAATAGCTTTCTAAATGAGTCTGAATGGCAGGTGATGAGCATAGTTGGATTAAAGAAGACTCTATGTCAATGAACCAGTGACTCAGGCCTATGATGATAGTAGATGATACCTCAGGAAGGAGCAGTGGGTATTTAACAAAAGGGGCAGAACTTATGCTGGCCTTTAAACACATATTGCTATTTTAAGTGCAGCAGGTTCGATTCTCATGGCCCGAGTGCAAGTGTGCTAAGGAAGCATGCTTGAGAAACTAACAAGAGGCTTGTCCTTAAGGTCTAGTGGATTTTGGCATAGATGGCTCTTGTGCAGATGGCAGTGATGGGTTCAGCATAGATGGACAGTGCATATGAGGCAGCTTTGAGAATCACAGAGGAGACTGTGTCATACCAGTGGAAGAAATTGTAGACTTCACCTGAAAATGAACTTCTTCTGAAAACAGTAAGCACTGCCCTTAGGAGCACCCTTTCCTGTGTCTGCTCTCTGGGACTAAGGATAATGCATATGTGAGGCTCAGACAGCACAGCCAAAAGCAGATTATCTAGAGAGTTAGTGCACGCATCTGTACTGGTAAATAGCAGTTGGCAACCTTGCTATGAAGTGCTTTTTCTTGTGTTCACAGAGGCCTACTAAGTTTTCTTGCAAATCACTCTGGAATTGCCCACATTTGAAGAGTTTCTAGCTCCATATGGAGATCTCTTTCGGGATTTGAGTTCCTCGAACTTTTGAACATGTTTTGGAGATCATAGGAACTGCTATTGAGGAACTGGTTCATGTCAGAAAAGGAAGACAGATTTTATTCAAACTGTGATAGCAGAGAGGAGAGGGTAACACTGTTCAAACCTGTAGGCAGCAAAGCAGATGAGGATTCCCAGCTAGAAGGCAAGGTGATGGGGCCAGTACATACAATGGTACTTAGAACCTGAATAGAAATGAAAAGTGGTGGGTATGGATTCTTGATAAGCTTGGTTCAACAGGCAGTAGACAAGGGCCAGTTAACAAGAGAGCTTGAAAGAGACTGACTATAGTTTGTTCAAGGGATGAGTCTCTGTTTTACAAAGTAGAGCCTTCTATGCTCTAGCGTCTACTTGTCTGTTGGCTGGGATGCAAGCCACCCCCTTATCCTGTCTGTCAGGCTCCTCTCTTAGCCTTAGACTCTCCGGTTTCACAACAGAATTATTCTTGACCTCCTAATGAGAATCAGGTGTTTGGAGAAGGTGATGGAGGCCAGGATCCAAATAAGGTAGGTTGAAGGTAGAACAGTTTAAGACGAACCAAACATACTAAATAAAAATCTCCCACTTGGACTCAATTCAGGTTAGGATAATCAAACCTTACCTCTAGAAGAGAACCAAGCACTGTTTGTTTTACAAGCCTTTCTTGGTGATCTTGTTGAGCAGCTGCTGAAATCCCATACTCAGTTGGTTGGCACCAGTGGTTCTCAATTGGCTATTGTACTGGGACCATGTGTAGTTATGACACAAAGAAGAAATACTGGTTATTGTGAGTCAGTCACTGTGTTCCCCAGAAGAACTGAGTTACTGATGTCAGGTGACAGAGGTCGGGAAGGGGCTGAGACTTCCTTGTCTATCCCATACTTATACATGAATGGTGCATGTCCTTGATCTACACGCATATGGTGCACGCCCTTGAGAGCCAGGAGCCACTTCCAAGGGAGAGAAACTTTCCAGTCTTTGCACCTTGTTTCCCTCTAAATGATATTTCCTCTTGCCACATTCTCTTCTTCTAGACACATTGTCTTATATCAGGCATTCACAGATGTGTTATGTATGAGTTAACAACTTCATTCTTCCAAACTTTTCAGATTGCCTTTCATATGGCAAAGCACTCCAGATTTGATTTCAGTTTTCTCATATTTCCTAAATGACTTTATCAAGCAATCTACTTTCCAGATTTGTTTTAGTTTTTCTCATATTTTCTAAGTGCGCTTATCAAGCAATCAACTTTCTGCATTCCATATGCACTGAACTATATTAGAAAATAAAATATTAAAAGCAAAGACCAGAAAGTACAGATTATACCAAAAAAGGGGGTGCTTGTAAAATGTGCTTATTTCCTATGGAAATGAATATAGGGTTAGTAGATTCGGTGCAAACCATAATAAAGAATATGAATGCTTAAGCTTCCTACCATTCCTCGTATGCTAATCATGCACAGGAACCTGAACATGTACATGCCAATAACTGTTATTGAAAGACTCTTGGTCAGAGTGCCAAGTGCAAGCAGAATATCAAACAGAATGTGATTTCATGGTGAAAGATTGGAAATGTGAAAACTAACAGTGCTGAGTTCAGGAGTGAAGAAATCAGAAATGAAGGCAAACATTAGGATTAAAGATGAGGTCTTTGAGAGGCTAGCCAGGAGCAAGAATTAAATCAAAGCCAGTTTTCTTTGCCCACTATTAATTTAGACCTTGAATCCACTTTGAAAGAACATGCGTTCATCTGTTTCCACATATCAGATAACCTGTTTTCCTAGACAATAATTCACAGAGGATAACCAATTATGATAGATAGCTATATAGAAGAAAAATAAGCAGATTTATTATTTCACCATTGTAAGAAATTATCAAATATTTCACTAAATAACTGCTCTAAAATATCACCTCAAATAAGTCCCTTTCCTTAGTCAAACAAAATTATGTTACAAAATAATATAATTCATTCAGTATTAAAGGGAAAGTAAATGTCTCCAACTATAATATTATCAGGAATCCCATACTGACAAGTACTCCATCTCTTACAGCATGCATTCTTTTGGTGTATTTCCCATAGTGTACTTTTATTTTCCTGTGTAGATATGTTCATGCAGTGTCTGACTCCAATTGCACTGATGCTGTCCATGCCTTCTCTCTCCCTTTGAGCTTGTGGTATTCTCAAAAGACTAGATGATCACTGGGGTTATAATATGCTCTATAAATGCTTGCTGAAATTTGATTTGGTGTTTTTCCTCTGCCTTAAAATCTTGCAAGTGAAAGAAGTATCCGAGATTCCTTTAATAGCTAGTTATAGGAATATATATTTGCTTATACTTCATCAAAATATTTTGAATTGGAAAAAAACATAATAGATAACATATTTTAAACAAAATATTACACACCTCTCTGTGTAGTAGAAATATTATTCAGATTATGGCTGGTGTCCCAGTCTTACATCTGCCTTGTCATCCCAAATTCTTGGCTAAAAAGGGGATAGGTACTGGGAGGGGGAAGTAAGTGTCCACCCTTTCAGCCACCCATTCTGGTGGCAGACAGCGGTGAGGCCACAATCTTGGAGCTGGCTGGGAGAAGGAATGGGAACAGTGATCCCTGTAGACCAGCTATGGAGAGGGGAGAGCCAGTCCGCCTACTCAGTCCTGACCACAAGAGCCCTGGTCATGGGTGTAGGTAGAGAGGACACTTGTGGATGCTGCCCAAGGTGCAGTCCGGAGGCACTTAGGTGGACAGTATGTAGGTCATGCTTCTCAGTTGGCCTTGACCTTGGTGGTAGCTGGAGCTCCATTTTGCTGAACTGCATGAGGCAGGCGCTTCCCCTTGGTGTAAGAGTGATACCAGAAATTGAAGAGCAGTACAAAGAAGATGGTGCCATACATCCAGATGTGGTGGATGATGACAGGGTTCTGGTAGTTGCAGCTGGGCATGAAGTAGTATTGGCTGATGTGCAGTGAGACCAGGACAAACTGGATCAGCACTGTTAGTTTTCACATTTCCAATCTTTCTTACTGTAACTCTACAACTGCACATTAATGGAGTATTTGCCTGTTTAAATAATTAATATTTTAAAGAGAATCAAATAGCATACAGGATTAAATATATCTTTGCTTTGTAATTTAACCATTTACCAAGTTCTATCAGTATTTAAGTGTGCAAATAGTAAAGTTTAGCTATGTGTGAAGATCTTAAAGTCACTGTAACAAATTGAGTGATGGACATTACAGAATTTTATTGCATCAGTGATAGTTGAGATCTAGTGAATCAGGTAGTGACTAGAGCTAATAACACATTGTGAACTTGAAAAAAGGTAAGATTGGGCATGAATTCTACTCATGGCAAAACAATTATATGATGTAAGGCATGTATTAAATTGCAAAATGTAATCATTTCTCCCTTTCTCTCCCTCTCTCTACATACACATATATATACTATATATGTATCATATTAAATAGATACAAATATATTGTATGTAAATATATTTATATATATTTAATATGTATATTAAAACAGCACTTAGCACATAAAACATATATTTGTATTTGCCTAGTTAAAGAACAAAGAAAAAGATCATTAGAGAAATGATGATGGCACTGGCTGTGGCTGAGAAGCTGTTAGTCCCAAACTTAGGAGAGAAGGCAAAAAACCAGCATCTTGGTCTATACGGTAAGTTCCAGGACAGTCAGAGCTACATAGTAAGACCTTATCTTACAAAATGAAAAACCAACCAACCAACAAACAAAGACAATGGGAAGTCAAATAGGAAGCTGGTTTTAAGGCCTAACTTAAAAGAACTGTGCACCCTTACTATCTAAGTTGTTCACAGTTGAGTCCTCTGACACTGGGTAAAATTCCTCAACTAAATTTATACGATTGAATCCATACCTATGTGCAATTTATTTTCTAATACTTTGGTTTATGAATAAGTGTTATGATGCCACAAATAATTTTCTCTAATAGCATTTGACTAAAGAAATATCAGGAGGGTAATGTGATACTATATTTTACATGTATTTGATTTATTTCCATTTAAAATACTAATGTTATTCACATTTTTAGAAATATGTATATGGATACACATATATTTATGTTACAATAATTAGAGAAAAGAGGAGTTTATAGGAGCATTCATAAGTATGAAAATTCAAAAGTAAGAAATTTTAAAAAGAAAAGAATAAAGAAATATGAGTGAACATAGTATATCCAGAAATAACCAAGTATCTAGCAGTTATTGTAACATACATGATGATCAATCATCTTTAATTTTCCTTTACTAGTCCCCTGAATATGCTAGACAAGTGCTCCATTTACAGGCAGTAGCATCCTGTAAGCCTGTTCTTGTGAGGTTCTGCTGGTTCACTGATTCACAGGACAGACCATTTACTGATCATGTAGTGGATAGGTGCAGTTGTGAACACCAGCTAAACTAGCACAGTGAACTGGATGGTACCAGCAGACCTGATTATGCTCCTCACTTTGAGGCGTCTTCTTCTTTTTTTGAGAAAAATGTAAAATTTCTCAGCAAGTTACATAAAGGATCTTAGTCACAGTGTAAGCAATGGACTTCTTCCAAGCAGGAATTTAAACATGATGGTCATTGTGACTTACAAGGGTATAGGGTATATTTTCATACATGAATCTCAGAATGACTTAAATAGCAGCTACTTTACTATCAGATTAGAACCATGAACCTCAGTAGTCATCAGTGACCTTTCTGCCATGGGTATGAACTCATCCATTCACAGCTTTTCTCATTGTGATGATTGATTCTAATAGGACTATGTATGTATGTCAAGTCATTTTGAAAACAAGTTGTTAGCATAAGACATTAAAATAAATATATGATATATTTACATAGACATTCCTAGCTTAATGATACCTTTAATTTAATAACATGCCATGTTATTAACCATAATTGGTATAGAATTTAAAGTCTACATGGTTCAGTATAACATAGTCATGCAGGAAATATATTATGTGGGAAAATACATAGAAACACAGCAAGCTATAATTATCTTTATGGTGGCACAACTTGAAAAAATAAATATAGAAGCAAAAAGCCTGGAATAGATGAGCCCCTATTTGGAGACACTATGCATTTAGTGGTATCATAGAATGTCATCACTATGGTTGCTCATTTATGACCCTTACTTGGATATGAATCTCATCATTGATGCTCCCAGCCTTGCCTAATTTAAACAGATTGGGATATGTAATTGACAAGAAGCATCTAACTCTTTGAACAATGACACATGGGGTCAGTACTCTCTTATAGCACAGTGTAACATGGCTATTTGGAGGTGAATTTTTGCTAATATTGATAAGAGATCATGGGCTTCTAAGAAGCCTGACTTGGTCACTTGCCACAATGAGTGACCATTTTCTACAGATCTATAGAACTGACATTTCAGTCCTCCCGTTGCAGGTGAATACTAGACATTTCCCAGACACTATTACTTAGAATGCAGGTTCAGCTGTGTCCTCTCCACCATACAGTTGCATTTTTGCTGGAGCTACCACTAGACATTCTTCACCATAGAATCACCTTCTTTGCTTTAAGAAGTCTGAAGATCCTTTAAGGCACGCATGTCATTGATGAAAATCCTGTATATACTTTTCTGAGTTTTAAAGCTATTGTGTTAAAAAAAAAACAAACTTTCTCCCATGCTTTGTTATACAGTAAAGTTTTCAGAAATGTACCTGCCGAACAAATTGGAAAAAAAAAATACTACATTGATAAAAAATAGTATGTTGTTATCTTTTAACAGGTATTGTTTACTACTGTAACACATCATGAGCCTGATGACCATGTAGCTTCTGTTATTTAAATAACTAATATGACACTTCCTCTCCATCTGCTCTTGCAGCTGTCTGGCTTTGAGCTGTATTCTTCGCCCAAGTATTAATTGACTCAAAAGCTATTATGTTCTTCAACAAATTTCACAAATGTAAAATGAGTTTATACCATATCTTGTAGTAAGGCACTGTCCCCATAAGATATGCAAGTAGGTAGGATACATTACCCAAGAATATCGCTTGTGGCATGACTCTAAGAGTTTGGTGTCAGTCAATTTACTGTGGCTGCACCCTTCCTGCCTGAAGGAAGAATAAAGACAGAACTGTCCGCATGGCTCTGAAGTCTCCTTCAGGAGGGGAATAATGGAGACCTGGCTGCTAACTTCCTGTGTTTATGGAGGACACCCTCACTGCTGGTTTTCCTTCTGGAGAGCGTTGAATTTCAGATAGCTAACTCCTTTCATGTAATAGGATACGCTTACTTGTGTAAGGTGCTTAATCAGTTTTCACTAAAGAAACCAGTCTTTTCTTATGATAATCCTGAGATATTTGAGTACCACTGGTAATCAGTTCTCCAGAGAGCATGTTTAGGTTTTGAATTATCTTCATTCATGGCGTGAGGTACTTCTCCTCCAAACCCAGGCTCTTATGTATTCCCCATGATTTCTATCCAGTACAGCACTCTTTGTGTAGTTAGTTCTACCAGCCATGTAGGAAGTCTTTGCAAATCATCCAAGCCCCCTCCAAAGTCAATTGTAATCACAGTAGTTAAACTATATTTTCTTCCAATGCCCTGGGGTTATTTTGCAATTCTGGGAATTGACAGACACCTAGAGGCTTAATCCCTTTGTAAAGAGGAAAAAACAGAAGGGGGTGCTATGCTAAGCAGAGTTGCCTGTCTTCTAGATTTCTGGGCTGTTGAGGAAGTACTGACAAATGTCAGGGCCTTCAGATCCAATGACAGCAAATGTGTCAAGAGCAACCCATGAATTAGCCTTCTGAACCTCTGGCTTGGATGCCCCGTGAATACTTCATGGTTCGGAACTGTGAAGAGCCTTCCGAGGTAGTTAAACAGTAGTAATCGTAGCACCTGATCTGTAGTTAAAAAGGAAGGGTCAAGTAAGAGAGTACATGGACATTAAAAAGCATACAGGATCTAAGGAAAGGTATGTGGAATATGAATTAATAGTGCATGATTAATGCAACTCATTGTGAAAGCTACATTGGCAGGAAAATAATGTGGGCAACCGAAGTACATAGTTATTAAACGTGTCTCAGGTAGAATTGGTCATGCTTTGGAACTTATTACCCATCCAGACTCTCACAGTCTTTTCAAAATAGTCATTTTTCTCTCTGTAAATTTGAATTATTTTCTTTTGGTGAAATTGATTTTTTAGTGCTTTTCATTCTCCAGCAGATTTTCTCATTATTTATTTCTATCAAACGGTCAATAGATTCTGAGAATATGGTACACACATATCTCATATGTGGTGTTAAGACAAAGGCCCTATTCTAAGTCATTTTCGTTGCACACTGTGTGTGTTTGTGTGCATATGTGTGTATGTCCCTCTATGCTAAGGGGCTTCCTTCTTTACATTTTTACTATTTAAACAAAAATTGAAACTCATTAGATTCAATTGGTTTATTTAGTTGTATCTTGTTACTCTTTTATTATTTTCTTATTTTAAAAAAGTCTATGTGTTTGTCTATGTGTCTATATATGTGTACCATATGAGTATAGTATCCACAGAGGCCAGGAGCTGTTGGGGAGCTGCAGTTGTACATGGTTGTGAGCTAACTGTCATGGCTGATGAGAACCAGATTTGGATCTCGTGGATAAGCAGCAAGAGCTTTAGGAGCCGAGACACCTCAGCGTCTCTCCTTCCTCTTACAGCTCTGTAGCTTAGCTAGGATCCTTCCTTCTGTCCCTTCTTGCTAGCACTTCATATAATTCCGCATAGCTCATGATCACACTGTCAAGGCTGCGCTGTTCTTATATCCTTAAATATATTTTTCTTCTCAAATTTGATAACCTGCTTCACGTCCCCAAGTCAGCAACACTGTGGTGAGCTATTGAAGGGGCTTCAGTTGAAGATAGCAGAGCCAGTTTATGAAGAATAATTGGTTTTGTGGAGCAAGCACCCTGGCTGGTTCAGAACACAGTAGAAACTCCTCAGTTCCTTCCCAGGCTGGCTTGTGATTCTGCCTTCTTTAACTCCTGTTGTGCATGGGTAGATTTATGTTAGCAGTGGATGGCTTAATTTGACTTTAATGATACCCTATTTGGCTCTGTAAACCCTACTGAAGCCATTTTTGCCACATAGTTAATAATGCAATCTAGTCTGTAATACTATTATACGGCGATAATAAAAGCAGATATTAGAGACATCCCATTTTCATATTTAATGCAGAAACAATGTCTTGTAAGTGATGAAGTTAGCGTTTCAGCAGGATCTTCTGAGCACATGTTAACTGTGATTTGGAACACTCATATTTGAGTTTCGGTGACATAATTTGAAATATCTATATACTTATTTATCTGTCATGTGTTTTGCTGTTGTGTTTCTGGTGTGACAGCTCCCAGGGTCATTCGCTTGGCAAAGCACAAGAATAAAACCAACTCCAAACCAAACAAACACAAAAACAAAGCTAATAAACACTCAAGTGTTTGTAGTTTAAACTGTAGAAATGAAGTAATGATTCCTTTACACAGATCAATCAACGCTATGTGTAATTTGAATGAAAACAGCTAGCAATATTTGCATACTCATCGTTTGTGATGAGGTAGGGCTAGTTTACATCAATTTCACTGCCTTTTGGAGCAACACTTGAGATGGCTTTAGAGAATGACTATAGTAAGAAGCCCACGAAGTAAGTTAGAACATGTTCCTTCTCATCCCAACCCATAGTGTGTTTGCCCTCTAAACAATGCTTTAATTGAGTAAGTAATACGTTCCCAGGTGTTTTGATATGGGAATTGGAAGTTTACTTTCTCATTCACTGCAATGTATGTAATATAAATAAGCCCAGGACAGAATTTTGTAAATATCATAAAACAACAAGGCTTTATGGTGCCAGTATTCTTCCTCAACTGGCTTTCTCGCCAGCAATACACAGTAGAAACTTTTCTGGATAAGATCCGTACTTCACTTCCTCTAACGAATGCTTATCTCTATGGTTTTGGCGTAAATGTCATAGTTGTCTTTATGGTTTTCTTGGTTGGTTTACACTCATAAGCTTGGCAAGTGTAGAGAAAACAAGGAAAGACTCTTGTGTTTTTCTTGATCTATTTTTGCCATTGTCATTTGGCAAGGTCTGATATTTTCAGAGATGAGCAATGACATTCCGCAGGCAGGTGATGTGTCTTTTAAGACTACGTGCTGCTGTCTGATTCTGGTCTGGAAAGCCAATCCAAAGCAAATGGGATGACAACACAAACCACAGCAATTGGTGCTTCCAAGAGTGTGCAGGCTTTAGGCAGGCCATGAGTGGGATTGGAAACATGTGACAGAGTTAAAGATTAGGAAAACCTGACCAGTCTGGGAAAGCAAGTTTGGTTCCTTATAGTTCTTGCACTATTCTGGTGACTGCTGTCCCTTCCATAGGAAGTGTCAGCGTGCTATGCCAGCTACAGATCTTGTTGGTAAGTATTGGAGGAGGATGCTGGAGACACTGACTCTCTTAGACCAGAGCTACTAGAAAGAGCCAGAGAATGGGCTTGACTGCGCCTGGTGTTGGGGAA
>JADRCD010227370.1:0-20863 GCA_019843815.1 Montemys delectorum
GTGGAGAAACTATAACTTTCTTGGGAACTTTAAAAAGTCATTTTCTGCATGACAAATCTGAAGAAAAAAATCATTTTTGGTAGATTTTCTGATGACTTTTTGCACATAAACAATCCAAAATTCTGTGTAAACATTTGAGAACTTTGCAGATTCACCTACCGGAGAGGGAGATATAAAGCAATGGGCATGGGGTTGCAGTACAGCCTGTAAGTACATTAAAGGGTGTCCAGTGACTTGCTAACTCTTATACTTTAAGCTTTATAAAGTGGAAGGAAATAGTTGTGAAAATAATGTTTTCTGTTTTAGAAATATTGACTAATTATTTTAATTTTCCTTTTTTAAAAATTTATTGGGGAAGCATTTGATGTAAATAAATAAGTAAATAAATAACATTTTCAATCAATCTCTTCGTTTTTAAAATTTGTATTTTTCTGGTAATGAATACCATCTTATTGGTATTTGAAGATGCCTTCAGAAGACTTGGCTCAGCATGGTTAAGAGAGTTAATGTGGAACTTGTAGAAATTTTTGCATAATCCCTTAGCACTCATAATTTATAAATTATATGAAAGAGTTAGTTTTAGGTTACTAGAACTTCACTGTAAGAGGGTATGTTGTTTCATCTAAGGTGGTGTGCAGAGCTACATGTGGTTGCAAATCATGAGATTGGCTTTCACTCTTGAGTACTTATTGACTGTAGGGTATGGATAAACTTCAGAAATTCAGTTTAAATGTGTGTGTGTGCCAAGAATACACATTTAGGGGGTTGCTTTCAATATTTTAAGACATGTTTGGAAAAGTGGATGGATAGCACAATCAGAGGCAACAAAAGTGAAATCTTTAGTGGTATATATGTCTAACAAGATTATATATAAAAAATTCATTAACTGTCACATTAAAACATATTAGATTTAACAAAAGTAATATTCATGTTGTGCATTTCATCTTGTAGTTACTTCACTGGTTAGGACTCAGTCATAAGAGAGAAGCTATGGGAAAATAAATAAAAATATGTATCTTGGCATCATGAAGCTTATATTAAAACTCTAGACAGCTTCGAGTTTGTTAACCTGCCTCACAAATTTCTTTTGATAATGTGGATTTAGATAATTTAATATTTTTAGGTAAACAGCACATTTTGGAGCTGTTTTGACTTATTTATACAGTATTTGTAAGAAGTTCAATGATGTTTGATTCTAGATATGTTTCTATATTAATACCATAAATGCTGCAACTCAAATATCCTGGAATTCACTTTAAAACTCTTAATGTGATTTTATTCTCTTTGCTCCTCCCTCCACACCATAAAATATAGTTGCTTTATCACTGTTGCTTGAGAATTTCAGAATTTAATAGCCTGTAAGTAATTGTCTTTTCAATAAAGACTGTGGAAAGCCAATATTAAATGTTCAGTTGTACTGAAGGACCATAGAAATGAACTTCATTATGGTGGATTTCTTCTTTTGCTAAGGCAATGTAGCTGATCTGCTTTACCTAAGACACACCATAGTGAGTAAAGAGCATTATACCTATCTCAAAACACACATTTGCATCTTCCACACTTTTAGAAGCCAAGACCAACATTCATCCATCATCTCCCCTTTTAGCATCTTATACACTGAATACCTATGCTTGTTTTGCTTTGTTATTTTTAAGGCTGATTCCTCCAACATTGCATACAATTCTTCCAAACATGGGATTGGTTCCTTTTACTTCATCTTCCTCAATGTTACAGGAAGTGCCACCATCCCTACCTCTAATGTTTAAAGAATGTAATTTTAGTCTATGGAACAAAAATCCTTGTTGTATTTCTTCTCCTTAACTTATTCTTTTATTTTATTTTTTCTCATCTAAATAACTGAAATTTTGTCCTCTTTATCTGTGCATTTTTTACATTCTTATTTGGCTTAGACATGGTCATCAAAACTTTAAAGTTGCTTTGATTTTACTTGTAGAAGGTTATTGGCCAGGGACCTTCTTCATGTATTCCTATAACTACATTTTTTGGTCCTTTTTCTGTGTTCCTAAATGGTTTTTTTTACTATATTTAAAATTTTTTCACATTCTTTGTGTCATATAATCATTTGCTCTTGAGTCCTGACATATGTCTTCTACTTGAATGTGCCATGCAACCCAAACTGTAACTGGATGTTACGAGTCTTAGCTGGAAATCTACTTGTAAAGTTTCCTCTTGAGTTTTTTATTTGGGTTATTGAGTTTTTCAACTACCTTTTCAGGTCCTACACTAGCTACTTAACTACACATGTGAGAGCCCTATAACAAAAAGAAGCAAACACACCCAAGAGGAGAAGAATGAAGGAAATAGTCAAACTCGGGGCCAAAATCAACCAACTAGAAGCCAAGAGAACTATACAAAGAATCAACAAAACCAAAAGCTGGGTCTTTGGGAAAATCCACAAGACAGATAAACTCCTAGCCACTAACTAAGGGGTCCAGAGAAAGCATCCAAATTAACAAAATCAGAAATGAAAGGGGAGACATAACAACAGAAACTAAGGAAATTCCATCAAATACTACTACAAAAGCCTATACTCAAAAAAACAAAAAACAACAACAACAACAAAAAAATCTGGAAAATCTAGATGAAATGGATCATTTTCTATACAGAAACTACATACCAAAGTTAAATCAAGAGCAGGTAAACTATCAACATGCCCATATCCTCTAAGGAAATAGAAGTCATTAAAAACCACCCAAGTATAAAAAGCCCAGGTCCAGATGGCTTTAGCGCAGAATTCTACCAGACCTTAAAAGAAGAGCTAATTCCAACACTCCTCAAACTATCCCATAAAATAGAAACAGAAGGAACACTACCTAATTTGTACTTTTTAGTATTCCTTTCTGTTTATTGACTTTGGTTTCCAAATCTTGGATTGTTTTCCTTGCTTCATTCAACCTTGTGTTTGTGTTTGGGCATTACTTGGTCATTATTTCTTTACGATCACCCTCTTTAAGTTCACTGAACTGTGTGTGTGTGTGTGTGTGTGTGTGTGTGTGTGTGTGTGTGTCATCTTTAAACTCCATAAGTTCATTGATGACAATTATAATTGTCTTATTAAAATCTGTGTCCTGAAGTTCAAATAGTTTTTTTTGTCTGTTTTTCTTTAGAGAACATTTCTGTAGGGAGGTGGATCTTTTAGGGAATAGATATACTGTCTAGATCTTTCATGCTGTTTTGGGAATCAGACCTAAGTATATGGACTTCTTTTGTTGACAATGTGTCGTATGATTACCTGTGCTGATGAATAGGATATGCCACCCAACCCAAACATTAAGGTTTTGATAATTGCAAATAGGGCTTAACAGTCTGAACTGGCAACTGTTTGTAGGGTATGTTTGGGGATTAGGGGGACATCATTCAGCCTTAGTTTCTAAGCTAGGTAAAAGCACAGATTTTTTTCTCCTTTCTTAGAACAACCAAAAAACAATTTGACAAGATAGCAATGAAATTTCTGCTTTGCCTATGCTAAATATGAGACTTTGGCTAACGCCCAAGTACAAATAAAATATAGATGGCTTAAATCAGAGAACTCAGTGTCTGAGAAAAATAGACACTAATTATAGATGGCATTGAAGTCTTTGAGAATGGACAAGACCACTTACCAATTGGTGGAGAAGAGAAGAGAGACCAGCCACCAAGAGCCGTAGCACTAAGCTAATGTCACATAGATGTCTGGAATAGAACGTGCATTAAAGATAGAAATAAATGCCATTTCTGCATCTGGCAGCAAGTAAAGCTTCGTGTGGGACATGCCTTTAAAGTAATGGCACCATTTTCACAGTAATGTTCATAAAATGGATTCAAGGCAGCAAGAAGCTGCACAAAAATCTCATGTGGATTAGGTTTGGGATGCATTTGATAAACACATAATTTAACCAGCAGCCAAGCTTGAGAATTCATTCCTCTGAGTGGTGAAACCCAACAGCCTTCACTGTCTTTTTCATGATACTTTTCAAGTTGTGATATATTTGATCTTCATGTTTTATTCCTTTTCTGTTCCTGGTGTTTTGGTGGCAGTAGATTAGAGCCTATGAGCTATTATTATTATAGGGGACACAAGCTCCTGCTTTTCACAATTGGGAGAAGGCTGTAGGTTTAGCCATGAAGTGTCAGATGGCAGTGGTGTACTGATCATGATTCGAAAAAGTCTATCTGAGAAGAACTCAATGCAGTCACCAAGAAGCACTGGATATTATCATACAGGATCTTCCACATTTTTCTGTACAGTGTTATTTCCAGTTTATAAGCACACATTTTTAGAATTCAATATGAATTAGTCATTGTTCATATCCTCAGCATGTTCACTCTAATATAAGGAATATGTTGTACGTTTGATTATTGCTATCTAAAGTTGATTATGTTTCATTTATTTGTAGCAACATCTTTATAATAAAATATTCTATCTAGGATGGAGGTCTCTTAAGAATCAGAAAGGAAACAAAATTGCCTGTCTCAGGAAGTAAACAACTCCTAACCCAGGAGGAAGTTCCTGAAATTTACACAATTCATAAGACCTCCTCCCCAAGCACGTATAAATAGTAAAGACATCTGGAGAGACCAGATGCTATAGACCTCTGGAGTTATAGGCATCTACAGGCATATTTGCTTTCCCAGATTGTCATCCATGCTGGGTTTGACTTTTCTATGATGAAGCTATTTGTCTTTACATAGCTCATGCTCCTCTAGATAAGTGCTCATATATTATAAGCAAGCCAAATAAACTAATATATTTACCAAGTTGAACTTAAGGGAGATTGATACTGCAGTCTGTTATCAATTCCCTATCTGGGGCATATAGATGTTTTTATACATATCTCCAAGCAAAATTGCATGTTTCAATATCTAGCTGTTGATTAATTTTCGAGTAGCTGTCAACTTTTCCTGCTGATATCATTTTGGTTGAAGCATGCCTTATGAATGCAAATGGAGGTGTAATCCTAAATCTAGTATATTTAGCTGGAAACCCAGAATTGCTTTTAGTACTGTTGATCCAGGAGCATATTATTAAATTTTTGTTTGTTTGTTTGTTTTTTGTTTTGTTTTACTTTGTCTTTATGCTGTTGGAACAACTGGCCAAATAGCTACTTTTCATATTCTAGTATCCTATAGGCATTAAACTACCACTGACATCTCTCACCCTGATGCATTCATGTCTTTCCCTGCACATATCCATAATTTCCAAGGTAATCTACTGCTGCTGAGCATAAATTTACATTGCTGTTACTATTTGATTATTGCCTGTTATAATGGAGCCATGATCTGTTGGGACCAACAGCAATACTGCCTTTATTTTCTTTTACTCAGTCTTGACTCCCTTCTTCCTTGAGATTCCGGGATATTGCTGCTGAAGTGGCAGTAACCATCATAGCACAAGCACAAAAGTTCCTAAGTAAAGGACAATTAAAAGCTAAGAAAAGTTGTTAATAAAAACATCCTTGTCCTAGAGTTCTGTTGGCATGAGAAATGATCTTTCTCATTGTTTTCTGACTCAGAATAATGAAAGCTTTGGGTCTCAGGAGGTAGAGTTAAAATTCCATGGTGATGGGGATCCTTGCAAACTATCCTAGTGGATCCCAAGTGAGATAATACTTTTTCATAGCACATTCTAGAACCTTGCACTTTTGCCACTATTAATACATAAGGGCCACCTAGGGAACAAGTACAAGTAAGGGATGATGCCTTGTGGTCTTAGTTCACCATCTGCTTATTTGAGTAAATTGAGTTTGCCAAGAAGAAAGCCATGAAAACAGCCCTTGTCAATCTCTTAATCTAGTTTTCTTAATGATATGCAATTTGAAATGGATATAAATATAACAACATTGAGCATAATTTAATTCCAACATCTAATTGCTTGAAGCTATTGTGTTTTTTGCCAAATGATGTCCCCCATCTTTCTATTTTCTGTTTATCTCAGTGATGTTAAGTAGATGTTCATGGTTTTCATTGTGGCTTGAGGCCATGTTACCCACATGTCACTTACACCGCACCTATCTCTGTGTTTACACCTTGCTCTGTGATTTGTTGAAATCACTGCTATCATTGCCATCCTTTACTATTATCTTCATGTGTTTAACTTTTTTTTACCTTGTTTTATACTTAAATATAATTTTATTGTCACATCTTTGTAATACTTGTCAATCTTTTCCTATATAAGTTGAGAACAGAACAATGGTCATGGAGAACTGAGACAGAGAAAGAAGATGTGAGAGTTTAGTAAATATGTAGAAGGTTAAAATTTGATATTTATCTTTTCAAAATTAATAAAAGTAAATTCATACATAAAATATACAATATTACAAATTTAGATGCTACAATGTAATGCTTTGATGCATATATTAATATATAGGATGAAGCCAGGCTAAATGTAGCTCATTAGACACTATTTCCTTATGTTTGTAAAGTTTATTAATATGTATATTTCTCTGTGTGTATGTGCACATAAGTATAATTGTCTGCCAAGTTCAGCAGAAGCCATTGGAGTTCCTGAACCTGAAGTTACTGGCTGTTGTTGTAAACCATTTGACATAGAAGCAGTACTTGATCTTAACCATAGAGCCCTCTCCATCCATTAAACATCCTTTCTTAATAGTGAAAATGTTTAAAATACTTTTCTATAGCTATTTGAAACACCCAGTACATTATCCTTGGCTGTGTTTGCCCTTCTGTATAATAGCATTCCAGATCATATTGGACCTATTTAACTAAAACTCAGCATCATTTCTTAGTCCTCTCTCTATCTCTCCTTCTCCACTCCTATTCCCAGACTTTGGTAACACACATTCTACCCTCAGATTTTATGGGGTTAACTTTATTATCTTTTCTTTAAGAGAGATACTATATGCTACTAGTTTTCCTGTGTCTGCTTTAATTTATTAAATTCAATAATTTCTGATTCATTTGCATTGTTACAGATGTTGGTAGGATATCAGCCTTTGTATGACTTAATAGTATTCCATTATGTATATAAATTGCATTTTATTTATTAATCTGTGGATGAAGAAATAATTTGTTTACATTTCTTGCCTATTATGAGTAATGCTGAAATAAACATGGGTATACAGAAACACTTTATCAAGTTTCATTTTCTTTGGATATATATGTATATGTGTATGTGTATGTGTAGTGAGAATTCTGAAACATAAGGTAGTTCTGATTTTAATTCTTTGAGGATCCTGCAAGCTGCTTTCCACACTGACTACACTAATGACAGTATGCAAATGTTCCATCTTCTACTCATCCTTCTCATCACTTTAAAATCTTTATCCATTTTTATACTACTCTATAATGCTCCTTCCATGGTTATGGTTTTGGTTTGTGTTCTCTTGATGGGTAAATATGACTAGCTACTTGCTAGTCATTTTATTAAATTCCCCTGAGAAATGCTTAGTTTTAATACTCAGCTTTCATCTCTCTTTCACTCCCAGTTTCTCATTCTTAAGTCTACTATACCTTTGTGCCTTGACAGGCATGAACTTGTAATAATCTCCATTGTTCTATAAAGCTCCGCCTTGCTCGTTTGATGACCTCTTGCATTATAAGGCAGATTTAGTTTTCCTGTCAGCTGTTTGTCTATTCTCACTTTCTCTCCTTTTGAAGTTGGAATTAACTTCAAAACATCCTAATTCACTTCAACTGTCTGGGGTGCTTCTCCAGCTTCTGATTTTCAACAAATTTATTAGTTTCAGGTCATCAGTCTGTCTTTTGCTGGCTTTGTCAGTTTTGAGACAGAAGGCTAATTTCATTGTTCTATTTGTGAATAGTGAGTTTTTCAGCACCATTTGTGGTAGAGACAATCTTTTCTCTAATAAACATTTTCCTTCCTTTGCTGATATTCAGTTGGATGCATAGGTTTATTTTTAGGCTTTATTTCTTTTACTGGTTTCTTTGTTTTTATGACAAACCAGTCAGAAGCTCATGTGATTCCTAAACTGTCATCTTATATTTTGAAGTTAGCTAGTGAAATCTCTCCTGCCTTTTTCCTTTCTACCCACAAAACACTATGATTTATTTCTTTCCAGAGAATAATGTCAATAATATTTTAGTAGGAATTGTATCAAAATTTTAGGTCTCTTAGGCAGGTACAGACATTTAAAAAAACTGAATCCTCCAGACCATGAACACCAGATGTTTTTCCTTTACAAATATGTTTGCATGTATTTGGGTTTATACTTGTATATGTGTGTGAGTGAATTTGTATGTATTAGCATGTATTCATGTGTAAATGTCTCTATTTGTGTCCATCTATGTATGTATTGCTTGTGTATCTATGTGTGCAATATGTATTTGTATTTTTATTCTTTGTTTTATTTCATCAATGCCTTATAATTTTCAGCAGATACTATACTTTAGTTAAAGTTATTTATGTCAATGCTGTGAAACTATTTTAAATAATATTTCTATTTTTATTTCTGTTTCAGAAAATTACTATTAACAGGTAAAGTGTTAGTTATTTTTATAATTTATTTTGTATTTAGAAAAACTGACTTATCCACTTATTATTTCTCATAGGTGTCTTGCTGAATTCTTTGTGGATAGGTCGCTACACATAATATATCACCTGCCAACTATGACATTGTTATTTCTTCTCTCCACCTTTGTAATCATTCATTATCTTTCTTCCCTGTTGCTCTGGCTAGAACTTCAAACAATATGCTTAACTAAATACAGTGAAGGTTGCACCCATGTAATCTCAACATCTATGACTCTCTTTGCAAGGTCTACAATATCATGGCACTCAACATTCTGTCCTGAAGAGATGACAAGCTTTTATGGCCCATTTCTGGCTGAGGAACCACATGCTACTAAGAAATGTGATTCAGTTTTCTTTAAGGAAGAGTTCCTTGTTAGCTTAACCATTCCCAAATTGTCAGCCTTACATATATCCTTATGATCTATCTATGTACTGATCGTTCAATCTGGACAGAAAGAGGGGGTGTGGGTTCATGAAAGGAGGTAGAGGATAGGAGGGACAAGTAGGTATAATTAAAATTCTTTGCACATATGTCTGGAATTCTTTAAAAATATAGTGAAAGCACATTCCTTTTCTTTTTCAGAGCTCAGGCAGTTCTAACTTTACTCTAGTGTTAGGTTAGCTCTTCCTTACTAAATGTGACATATTACATTGAAGTACTTTCCCTCTATACTAAACTTGCTCAGTTTTTTTCTTTTCTTTTTCATGACTGAATGTAAGAATCTATCATATATATTTTCTTTATCTGTACGGTTAGTAGTCTTGTGTTTACCCCCTTTCTGTAGATATTTCATATCAGTTTGAGTTGTGAGTGATGAACTGTCCTTCATCTTTGCCACGAATCTGATTCAAATGTGATTCATCTTCATACTTCCTCACTTTCAGTTTTCCAAACTGATGTTTTAATTTAACCTCTGTTACAGAATATTTGAAACTGCCCGTAATTAGGGTGTGGCTCAGTCCTTAGCATACACTTTTAGTTTCTCTGTCTGGAATATCACTGGTGTGCCTTTAGTATTTACCTTTAATCCCAGACAATGAAAGTAAAGTTAGTTTATAGAAGGAAGCACCCATGTTTGAAAGTGATGTCTAATTGAGTGGCAGAAAATAGTGATGAATCAGAGAAAGATTTGACAGGATTGGATATACCCAACACTCTCAAGAAGAGAGAGGAAAGGGAGACTATATAAGGGAGAGGCTGACAGTACAGGAATAAGAGAGTGCAGTACAGGAATACAGTAGACTTCTTGGAGAGCAGCACAATAGAGTTGATACAGAGAGTAGAGCAGCACTCTAGGAGCACATTGTAGGAGAAGGAGGAAGTTTTACTGGGAGAGTTTTATAGAGACAGATTGAAGAAAGAACAAGCTAAACATGGGCAAAGACAGAATGAGCAAGAGAAGAAGGAGGAGCCTGAAGATTAGGACATATTGCCAATGTAAATATGAGGCAAAGCAGAGCAATTCAGTGACTGAGAGAAAAGTCAGATTGAATAAGTCAGCAAAGAGAAGAGTTTCAGCCAGAGCAGCTTAATTAAACCAACCAGCAAGAGTAAAAGAACAAGAAAGGGCAAGTCTATCAAGCAGCAAATTTCAGAAGCTGAAAACCTTTTAGGCCTAGATAAGATTATCTGGAGGCTAGAAGCTTCCAGGTCTAGGCCTAGGCTATCAGAATGGAGGCAGTAAGCATCCCAGAGAACAATTGCAATAGGAGAGTAAAATTTACAATAATTTTACAAAGCTCTAATAAGCCTTTAGAGAAAGATCACTCTATCTCTTCTTTCTCTTGCCATCCTGATACTGTCTCATTGACAGAGTTGTGTGCCTTCTTTAACTTATACCAGTGATGGAATGCAGCATGGAAATGGAGGTGAATGAATACAGTATAGTATTAGAGTAGAAACACAGATTTTTACATTATAGAGATAGCAACTTTGCATCTTGGTTGACAGATGTTCTGTACTCTTTGATTAGGAGCCCTCTATTTCCACCTTCCCCAGCCCATAAACCCACTATTCTTCGGTGTTTCCATGATTTTTACCCTTTAGTAACATTTCTAAGTGTAATCGTGCTGTGGCTGTTTCTGGACAAGCTAACATATTTAGGGCCATGTCCACAGAGGAGAGATATGTTGCATGTGATATCACTTTCTGTCTTATGACTGAGTGTCATGTCACTCTAGATATAGACCATGTTTTCTTTATCCATTTAGCCACAAATTGATATTTGGGTTGTTTAGGGCTGCAAAAATATATATACTTATAAATATGGCATGTGAAATATCACTTTTATATGTCAAAAAAGTTGAGTCCAGTAATTTAAATTTAACATGGTTCAGTATTCTATATTTACAGCAACATGAACACAAAGCTGAGAGTGAAAAATGAAACATCTTATCTCCTGGCAGCACTGATGCTTCTGTCTCCCTGTTTGATTAAGCAAAGACATTGGATCTCAGATTCTGCTGTATTATAGAACAATAGATAAATATCAAGGCAGTAGTTGTACCCTGACACAAGTAAACCAGTACCTGGGATGTATTAACTTTTAATTCTAAAATAATTTCAAAAGAACAAAATGACAAGAAATTTCCTTTATTAGGCACATTTGGGTTCAGCTAACAGGTATGGCTTGCTTACTGGTTGTTTTTGTTTTTTGTTTTTTTTGTTGTTGTTGTTGGTTTTTTTGTTTGTTTGTTTGTTTGTTTGTTTGAGACAGGGTTTCTCTGTGTAGCCCCGGCTGTCCTGGAACTCACTCTGTAGCCCCTGCTGTCCTGGAACTAAGAAATCTGCCTGCCTCTGCCTCCCAAGTGCTGAGATTAAAGGCATGCATCACCACTGCCCGGCTTACTGATTTTACATTATCAGTTGCTGTTATCAAAGGACAATGACTCATTCCTTCATATCATTGTTTCAGGGGTGGGCTGGCAGGTATTCACCTAGTAATTATCAGAGGATTTAGTCAGAGGACAAGTTCACAAAGAGCTCTGGGATCCTGTGTTACTGTTCTCGATTTCCATGCTTCTTTTGGGAAAACTGGTATAACAACAGAAAACTTGGAGGCCTAAGCTAATATAATGCATTTAAGTTAACTATGTGGTCTTCATTTATACAATGATATAGCTTTAATTATTGTCCTCATGTTGCAGATGAGAACACTGATATAACAAGAAAGACACTTACTGTGATGGGTTGAGGATTTATGTATGTAACCAAACCTGGGAACCACTAACTTTCAATTAAATCCAGTACCTTCTGGTGCTCTCCATCCTCATCCTCCTTCTACTCCTACTTTGCTTGTTTGATCAGTCCAAGAGGATACAGAGCACCTGCTGAGCTATTTCAATCCAAGAGTATAAGAAAATAAACTTTGAGTTATTAAAACCTACAAAATTTGCAATAACCTGTTATAGAAACAATAGGAAGCTAATTACACTAGTCAAAAAAGAGTTGAAGACTCACTAGATACATAATAAATAAAATATGTAAACAATATAAGTGTAATAAATAAATGATAAATATTGACTAGGACAGCAAGCTATGCACATGGCAATAGTGGAAGAAATTTTATGGGGTTAACCAATCACTTTTTGGTTGGACTTAAGATATATTCCATAGGACAAAACACATGTCTGGTAATGTTAATCTGCCAAAAATCTTTGGGTGGAAAGATCACAGGTACCAATAGTGAAGGTATTACTATTTTAAAGATTAAAAATTATTAAATTTATGTATCTGCATGTTTTATCCTCATGTAAATGCAGCACATGTATGCTTGTTGTGCACTGAGGCCAGAAGAGAGCCTCAGTTCCCCTGAACTAGATACAGATGCTTGTGAGCCACCTACCATATGAGTGCCTGGAATTGAAACTGAGTTCTCTGGAAGAGAAACCCATGCTTTTAATGGCTGAATCATTTCCCCAAATCGAACTTACTGCTATTCTTCTGCTAAATGAATATAGCATCAAACTACTCTCTACGTTGGTGTCTCTACACCTATATATTAGTGCAGACTCAGACTTCTTTGTAGAAGTCTCTTTGTGTATACCATGGTTAATGCAGAATCTCATACTGTGCATAGTGTCTGTGAGACATCCAACTATGAATGTAACATTATTGTACCCATCTCCCTAAGCTTCAGGGACTGACTTTGAAGAAGAGGATGAAAAGATAATGGGAGTCAGAGCTTAGGAAGATTTGGAGTAAAGCAGTATCATCTGAACATGTCTTCATTGATGAAATCATGTACTCATAGACTCACCGTAGCTGCTGCTGCCTGCCCATTACATGCATATACCAAGGCAATAAACATTATAGAATGATTCATGAATCTCCATCATTTACTTATTTAGGAACTTTTGACAGGTGATGGCTCCTGGATTACAGTTTTCTTTAATGGTATTTGATGTGCTTATAAAAAGATAAAGAGATATAAAAATGTGTTCTTTAGGGGTGTGGTGAGGTATGGGGGAGCAGATGTCTCAGCGGGACCCTGCCGAGGCATCCCTTCCCCCTGAGAGACCAGCCACACAATGGTATAGTATAGAATAGAGTTTATTCAGGCCATGGGGAAGAGAGTTAAGAGGGTAGTAGAAGCAGAGAGAGGCAGAGGGAGAGAGAGAGAGAGTAGAGAAGTAGAGGCCAGCTATGACCACATGGAGAGAGGGGCTATGGAGGGAGGAAAGGAAGAGAGGGCCAGAGGGAAGCAAGAGTAAGCAAGAGGCAAGAGACAGATTAGGGGGCAAGCAGCCCCTTTTATAGTGGGCCAGGCTTACCTGGCTGATGCCAGGTAGCTCTGGGGTGGAGTTTAGACAAAATACTAACAAAATAGTTGGCTACTTCCATAATAGTTATTCCACTAGGGCCCCAGTGGACATATTGCCTGACAGGTTGGAGTTTATGTGTATTATATTCTATCAGATAGTATATTTCATCACCATGTAAGCTGGCAAAGCTACTCATCAAGGAAAATGTATATAGCTCAGTTCCAGGTGTGTTTCACTGAATCTTGCAAAAAAAAAATGTGTTGTACCACCACTGTTAGGATTATGTCAACTAGTTCTGTTAGATAGCTCTGAGGACAGTTAAGAACCTGTATTGTTTTGGGGGCCTTTGGCCTCTTTATGACCAACTAATTTTGTGGAGCTTTAGTGAGTCTTCCAAGGGTTTTTTTCCCCCTCTGTTTTTCTTTTATAAGGTCACACTTGAAAATTTTATATATTTATGGGTGCTTCTTTGACATACATATTTTATATGATATAAATAATGTTAATTATCATATTCATCACTTTAAAGACTCACCGTACTTTATGGCAAGGTTGTTTGTGCTAGATTCTGATGCATAATTTAGAAGGAGAAGCAGTTCTACTAGAGTGCGAAATGAACCTTTTGGTTCTGAACCCGAGAAAGCCCTATCAGGAGTTCTCAGCCTAAAGAACTCTCATCAAGGTTCATTGGTCTTCAAGCATATATTTTAGGACATTTTCCCCTTCCACACAATTTACATCTCAGAAGAATCTCTGATGCTCAGTATATTTACTAGCTACTTCCAGAGTTTAAACTGAGAAACAAATCCTGCCCTAATGCTTGGTAGAGTCTATTACGCCTTAATATTTTCCTATATTATTGAATTTTGTTGTTTTGTTAAAACATGACAACATCATTCTAGAGGAGATTTTAAACAGCTACTGGAAATGTATGATTTTTATTTACTGTAGTAGTTTATCACTATTTTACATTTATCATGCTATCTGTCATATTAACCCATGTGCATATAATTCAGAGAAATTGTATAATCTTTAATTTTCATAAACATAACTCGGCTATGGGATAATTCTAAGGTAAGATGAAGCATCATTATATTATGATCCTCCCAAGCAAAGCCTCCTGTGGTGTTTCTTTCAGTATCATTCTAAAAAGTTATAACGTATGTTTTCAATGTAAGTTTAAAAGATTTTAAGCTGTGAATAAAAGATAATGGTAATTGTTTGATCAATAATTTAATTAGTAGCATTCAAAATAGATTTCTCTTATGATAATGCAATTAGAACTTTAGCTTGGATAGGAAATTTAAATTATTTTCACTGAGTGAGTTTGATGATTGTACCAAATATTTAAAAGGCATTCAGAGCTAAATGTGGTAATGTATACCTGTAGTCCCAGAACTGAAAGATGGAGGAAAATGGATAAAAGGCTTACAACTAGTTCCCATTACAGAACAAGCTCCAGGCAAGCATGAGTTGTATGAGACCATGGCTTATATACGAAATAAACAAAAAGAACAAGAAGAAAAGGAGTAAAAAAATTAGTTTCAGACTAAATATTTTGGCTAGTAATTATCCAAATTTGAAGCTAATGATCTGAAAATGATTTATTTTATGCCGCAACCAAGTAATAAGTCTTTTGAAATAAAAGACAGCTCAACATTAGTACAAATTTTAAGCAATTCAACTTATTGATAATATAAAGAAAATAAAACATATGTTCTCAAAGTATGATAGAGCAATATTTAATAAAGTTCAACATTATTCTCTAGCTTTAGCAGATATCTGAGAGTGATTGCAAAGGACATAGCTTTTAAATTAATAAAATATCCTACACTTGATTGATATCAATAAAAACTGTCTCATAAATAAGTTATATGTGTATGCATCAACATTTTAATAATGCATACAGCCTATTTCAACAATATCACTATCAACATTCTTCTTAGTGAGTCAGTATATCAGGATGTCTATATAGATATTTGTTCATAAGATATTCAGCTACATATAAACCCATGTGGGTATAGATGAAATTAGAAGGTAAATCAGAATTCATGCTAAAAGACAAGTACTATTTAGCCATTAAAATGATCACTCTGGGCACAATTTAAAGTTGTTATATTAAACATATGTATCTTTTCAGTAGCTTAAAATGTTATGAGAGGAAATATGTTTTACAAATACAGCTACAATGAGAATCAGAGACGAAATATAGGAGAGTAAAATCAGACAAAAACTAATAATTTACTGAATATGGTGTGTGACATTCCTTTTATTGTGGCTGGTCCTATCTGTAGATGGTCCTTTGTTAAGTAGTAAACTTGCTTAAATTGCAGAATCATTGAGAAGTGAGAGTCACCACAGAAATTAAACTTGTGTTTGGAACTGAGCACAGGGTTATTCTGAGTGTGTGTCAAGAGGTATTAGAACACACTACTGCCATTTTGTTCTGTTGTGTAGGAAGCTCTATCTCCATGGCTAACTTTAAGGTAGATTTACAAAAATAGATTTTTGGATGAATCTTACCTAAACTCCAAAAGACAGCAATTAATATGAAGACTCAGACTTAAAAAGGGAGGAGAGAACAGGCTAAGTAAAAGCTTGCAACAGCAGAAGCTTCAACAAATCATACAGATGTTAGCATTTCAGACACATGCACATCCTGTTGTAGAGGACATATGATTCCTGACTATTTATAATGAATAATCTAGGTCTTGATTTTTGTGAACCACTAATAAAACAGTATCCAAGACATGTTTTCTTCTTTGTGACAGTTACTTAGGAAGCCCAGCAGATACAAGGAGATCATTCATATTTGTTACTGTTTTCTCCTCAAAAGTTAGCTCATGTCTAAAGTTTGGCAGGCAGTTGAAAGAGAAACTTCAGCTTGCTCAGGAAGGATCCCCTAGAACCAGGGATCTAGCTTTATGGTAGAGTGTGTGCTTAGCATGTACAAGGGAGGGATTTGATACCAAGAAAAGGAAAAAGCCCAATGGATGAATGAATAAATGAGGGTCTCAAAGAAGGAGGATAGATAAATGGAAATTAAAAGAAAATGGGGCATATGGTTTTGAATAAGAACAATCCTCATAGGCTCAGATGTCTGCATACTTTGTGCACAATTAACAGCTTTGTTTTAGAGAAGGCCTTTGTGTGGGGGTTTCAGCTTTCCTGGAGGATGTCACTGGAGGAGGGTTAGAGATTTGTGCTTGTGGTTTAGGGTATGAGATTGTACTTTCCTCCTCTTTCTGCCTCACCATCATGAACTCTAACACTAGGAAATCTTAAGGCAAAATAATCTTTTTTCTATAGGTTGCTTTCATTTTGGTGCTTCATTGCAGTAACAGGAAGTAATTAATACATAGAGAGCAGAAAATGGTGGAAATATATAGCAGTAAAGTGTTTACAGTCTAAGGAGTATGACTTGAATTAAAGGATCACTATCTGTCCTGTTTGATAAATCCATAATGTATACCTTGAGGCATGTTATTTAAAATTCAGTATCAGATCAAGAATGGTTATACACATTGTGAGGGACATGATTCAGTGGAAAGAAGGGATTCTCTTACTGAGAATTCAGGAGAAAATGCTTTAAAAAGTATTAACACATCTAATGTTCTCTTGATTCTGCCATATCTCAGATTTTTGTGGTGCTTGTGGCAGATTATGAACGATGCCTTCCCTGAGCATGATGATAAACATCATGCATGCAGATGCTAATGGGTATCTGAAACACAGTCATTCAATGGGACAGGTCCCATTTCTTGCTAGTGACACAATGCATGTATCCCATTCTGGGTACTTAAACATATAACATCAATTTGGCTATGGCTATGGCTATTCATACTATTGCTACAGAGAAGCCGTGATCCATGGACAGGGGCAGGCAGAGGAATGTAATCAGTACATGGTATGTGAAATGTGTAAGGTGTAGGAAGCTGAAATACTTTCTCAAAAACAAAACAAAACAAAACAAAACTAGATATCACTCAAAATTGCCCCATTATACCACTTGTCTTTGTTAGCAGGTTTTCCTGCTGTGAACAGATACCATGACCAATGCAAGTCTTATAAAGGACAACATCTAATTGGGGCTGGCTTACAAGTTCAGAGGGTCAGTCCATTATCAGGGTGGGAGCATGGCAGCATCCAGGCAGGCATGGTGTAGGAGGAGCTGGGAGTTCTACATCTTCATCTGAAGGCTGCTAGAATAATACTGGCTTCCAGGTAGCTAGGAGGAGGGCGTTAAGGCTCACACCCATAGTGACACACTTACTCATACAAGGTTACATACTCCAACAGGGCCATATCTTCTAATAGTGTCACTCCCTGGGCCAAGCATATACAAACCAAAATACTATTATAATTCATTTTTTAAAAAGCATGGATATTAAAAAACAAAGGGAAAATACATTATAAACCAAGCTTGTGACAACATAGATGAGCATCAGACCTCAACTGAGTGCATGGTTACAAGTGTGTGTAGTCAGGCCTGTATGAAAAGATCCCATAAGATCCTAAGCCTCCCCTGGCTACACAGGAATCACTAATAATAGTTTAATGTTGTCCTTCAAATATAGAAAAGGTGCTAGAAAAAAAGTGAAGCAACTTCTAATATATTCTCATTGAAAATAATTTTAATTTGTTGAAAGTTTAATTTAGAATTTAATGATTAGCTAAATATAAATGGAATATGAAAATTAATAGAATCTTTAAATTATTAAAGACAGAAAGACTTTGCTTCTTACCTTTTAAGGGAACTTAGCAGAGTGTTCTTTATGCAGGAAAAACAGAGAAGGGACTAGAATGGAATTAAGAATCAGAAATTTCACTTCTACAAGCAGTAAGTGGATGTCCAAAGCAGATATTACTAGGAGTCCAAAGATCATCTGGTGGAAATTATAGGGCAAGTTTAGGGTACCTGGGAAGAAATGACCCTGGAAAAGTGCTGAGTGGGTGTCATTTGATGTGGGTAACAATCATGAAACTAAATATTAGCTTGTGTGTAACTCACTGGGTGGTAAGAGGAAAAATAAGGCTAGATAATGAAGTGAAGTACCTTTGTAATATGTAGTGAGAGTTATTGATTTATATTGATTTACTATAGTGTGACTGGAAATTTAGGCTACAATAATACACACATCTCTTTTATAGAAGCACTCTGGCATATCCAAACATTCCTGTGTTGTAACTCTTAGAATGAGTTACGTGGGTCACTCAAATACACCACTTTGGGGTCAAGGTTACTAAAACGAGCATATTCTGTCTCTATACTCTGTTTTCCCTTAGTAAAGTGTTCTTTAATTTAATGAGGCATGAGGTCGTCATATGAAAGACATGTTTTTTGAGGACGTTATTTATTAAGCAAAATCTCCTTCATTAGCCCATTATGCAAGGCTGCCATGATTACTAGCACCTCTGGACTTCTTGGAAGGTTCACATTAAACTGGGATTGCTTTCTTTCTTCTATTTGGGTAGTTCAATGAAATGTATGGGAAATTCTCACATGATGAATTGTGTCTACTGTTAAGGACTGGTAGCTTGCCAAGAATCAGCTGATAAAGTTGACTGTGGTTTACTAATCCACTGAGTGGAGTATCAGAAAGTGCTTTGTGTTTAGGAGAATCATTTCAACTCACTATTCAAGTATTGATAATGAGTTTTCTCCACAACTTAGAGTCAAAATTCTAAGTTTATAAGCCTGATGACTAAATATAATCTATTAGGTATATTCAGAGGAAAAAATCTCTATTTTGTCCTGAGGAAATACTATTTGTATAAATATTTATGAAGTATATGATGGTGAGAAATATGTCTAGTTTGAGAAATAGGAAAAAGTTAAAGTATCTTGAACTGGGGATTTGCTAGACCCTTGAGTATAATCAGTTGAGCCAGAAGCAGAAGTAGGCATCAAGTCTGATAATGGTAGTCCAATACTCTCAAGTCCATATACTGGGACAGAGTCTTTAAAAAGTTAATGGACATCTCTATCTCTGAGATCTTCCCCCACTCAATCCCAATATTCTGGGACCTTTATTTTCCTGGGTTTTATAAAAGGGCCAGAATATTAAAAGGTTAAACCTGTGTGTTAATATACCCTTAGATCTAGTTTTATATCAAAGTCCATTAACCATAAAAAGCTTAATAATGTATTGGATGTGTTACATAGTAATGATCAGAAGTTAAAATGTATTTGAGCATTTTAACCCAATAAAATTAGTTTACATTTACATTTAATGATTCTTTCTAGCATTTAGAAAAAAATATCTTCAGGGATTGGCTTTTAAATAAAAGATGAGAAAAAGTGACTATAATTAGAATTGAAATACCAATATTAATTTTTACATGCATGAGTATATAAAAAATGCACATAATTATGTATATGCATAGTTGTCCCTTGATATCTGTGGAGACTACTTCCACAGTCCCAACAAAAATGAACTTATCATAATACCTAGCTTCGAGACATCCCCAAAGCTACAGTTAATAAAATATTATGGTACCAGTACAAGCATTATGGTACCGGTGGCACTTCCCTGATTAATCCTCATAATTTGGAAATGAAGAAGCAATGATCAAGAGCAGCCTTGGGTTCCTTTCACAAACTCAAGGCCAACTCTGGTCACAGAATGAGACTTTTCTTTCAAAATCCCAATAACTGAACATAAAGTTCAATAGAAGATTTTTTTTGCCTTGACTGCATAATCAATAGTTTTGATGTGCAGCACACATTAAATAGAAAGCAACAAAACCCAGAAGTGGCAACATAAGCATCTAACCAAGGAAGCTTAGATAAACAATGAAAGAAGAAACCCCGGGAAATGAAAGTTTTTTCAGCGAATGGCACTAATTTGGATGTTTGTATGCAGAGAAATGAGGCATTAACTCAGTCTCTGACCAAACAAACAAACAAACAAACAAACAGAGACCTGGAACTCAAACACTAAACTATGAAACTAGTATAATAAAACTGAGTGGAAATGTTTCAATAGTCAGTTAAGGTAAAAACAAAAAATGGGGACTATATTGAGTTAAGAAGTGTCTTTACAGCAGATGAAATCATCAGTAGCTTTAAGAGAAACCACTCAAAAATGGAGAAAATATTGTGAATGGTACATCTGACAA
Source organism: Montemys delectorum (assembly GCA_019843815.1). Lineage (NCBI taxonomy): Eukaryota > Metazoa > Chordata > Mammalia > Rodentia > Muridae > Montemys > Montemys delectorum. The sequence continues at coordinate 20,378 of JADRCD010227370.1, forward strand.
GAGATTGTCATGCAGAATATATAACTAAATAGACCAGATAAACGTCAATAGAGCACTCCAGTTTCAATAAATGGGCTAAAGAAATAATCAGGCGCTTCTTCACAGATTTACAAATGATCAATAAATACATGATACATTTTGAATTTCACAAATCATCAGAGAAATACATGTCAAAACTCCAGGACCTGTCATCACACTCCAGTTAGAATGGCTATTATAAAATAAACCAAAAACCAAAAGCTAAACAAACAGGCAGAGCAACAACAGCAGCAACCTTCCAAATGCACACCATTGGAAAGATGCCGTGAAACGGGAGCTTTGGACCAGAGTGATGCCTCTTAGGCTCAGTTTCCAGCTCGCACATGACAACCTCTGTGATCCAGCATCCTTTTCTAGTCTCCTCAGGCATCAGAATCCGTGTGGCAAATATCTGTACACCTAGGCATACACAAATACTCACGAAATAAAATAAATAAATTCTGAAAA
>JADRCD010227372.1:0-12656 GCA_019843815.1 Montemys delectorum
TCTGATAGAATTCAGTCCTCCTTGGGCTGGAGAACAGGTTCAGCAGGTAAGGAGAGGCTCTGGGTTCTTTCCATCGTCACTCAAGCAGTAGCTTACAATCATCTGTAACTCCAGTTCCAGGCCCTACATCCTTTTCTGACCTCTGCAGGCACCACGCACACGTACACAGTGTTTATACATACGTGCAGGCTTTCAGATGCATGAGAAGAAAATAAATAAACTTTAAAATAAAATGCTTTTAAAAGAATTCGTATTCACGGCAAAGTTCAAGGCACATACATCAACATGCTAAAAGCCATGTGTGACAAGCCACCGCTGGCTGGGAGAAGCTTTCAGCTTTGTCTTTATGTCTCAGCTAAGACCAGCGCGTCTGCCTTCACTGCTCTTACTCAACACAGTACTGGAAAGTCTCTCCATAGCAGTCAGGCAAGATAAACAAATAACAGTCGTGTACACAACATCAGGAGTCATATCACTCCTAATTACATATGATCTGATTCTGTATGTGGAAAAACCCAAGGATTCCACAAAAAGGCAATTAAAACTGACAGGTGAATTGAGTAGTCAAAAGATTAAAAGAAACCAAGGTATAAAATCAGTAACATCGAGGCTGGAGAGATGGCTCCATCAGTAAAGTGTTTGCTGTTCTGTGTGAGGGCCTGAGTGCTGAGCCTGCAGACCACATGGAAAAAACAGGCTCGGCAGTGAGTGCCTGTAACCCCAGAGCTGGGGAGTAGGGGAGGAAGAGACAGGCAGCTCCCTGGAACTCTCTGTTCAGATAGTCTAGCCACATCAATGAGTTCCAAGTTCAGGAAAGACTATGTCTTAAAAAGAAATTCTAGATTAGATCGTACATAGGCTAAAAGTTTCCAGGCCTAGACCTAGGGATACACAGAACAGAGAAAGAAAGTCTGTGGACTCGGCCGGAGCTGTGTGCTCACAGCTTGTGTGTGGCTCTCCTCTCATCCCATCCCATCATAAGGAAACAAATGTTTCTTTTACAGGCCAAAAGAAAAAAGAAGAAGGTGGAGGAATAGCGATATGGCTTCCACATTTGTGTGCACTCACATGCACACTCACACGTAAAACACATGTGAATATATACACACACATTTAACACACACACATACACACAGTCAGTAACATTTCTTCTTTATTGTGGTGCTAAAGATTGAGCCCAGGGACTTGTGAATGTTAGGCAAATGTTCTGCCGTTGACATATGTCTCTAGCCCGTAGATTGAATCCCTACTATACCAATGACAATATTGTTGACAAGGAAATATGAAAGTAATCTCTTTGGGGTTTTTTGTTTTCTGTTTTTTTGTTTTTGTTTTTGTTTTTGTTTTTGTGTATATTTATCCAGGCAGTGGTGATGCATGCCTTTAATCCCGGGACTCGGGAGGCAGAGGCAGGCAGATTTCTGAGTTTGAGGCCAGCCTGGTCTATAGAGTGTGTTCCAGGACAGTCAGGGCTACACAGAGAAACTGTATCTCAGGGGGAAAAAATGTGTATTTGTACATGTTTAGATATAGTGGCTGGTCATGGTGGCTCACACCTATAATCCTATCTCTCAAGAGGCTAAGGCAAGAAGATTATAGGTCTGAGCCGCAAAATAAGATCCTGCCTCAAAAAAAAAAGTGGAAAAATTATATAAAAATGCTATTTGTCATTATTGATAAAACTTTTCACAAACTGAAAAAAAAGAAGAAAAAGCTTAAAAATTTAACTCCCCAAAGATTACATATCTCCAGTTCCAATCCTTGGAAGGAGGAAGCAGGTGGATTTCCTGACACAAATCCAAGGCCAACAAGAATTGTCTAAATAGTGAGTCCCAGGCCATCCAGAATCATCCAGGTCCTTATCTTAAAAACTAAATTAATTAACTATCAAAACAACCTTTTAAAAAAATAATAATAATCACACTTAGCCCTTGTCATTCTGCAGGTAAGATCTCTACATGTACTATTTACTACTTTACAACTTTTTCAATAGTTGTCAAATTTAAGCTGAGCAGTGGTACACATGTATGCAGTCCCAGACCTTGGTAAGAACAAGAGAGGAAAATTTACAGAGCTAAGAACTTCAAGACCAGTACAGCCAGCATAAGATGAGTTAGTCTTGGGCTGAAAAAAATGGCTCAGTACTTAAGAGCACTGGCTGCCCTTCCAGAGGTCCTGAGTTCAATTCCCAGCAACCACATTGTGGCTTACAGCCATCTGTGATGGGATCTGATTCCTTCTTCTGGTATGCATGAAGACAGAGCACTTGGATATATAAAATAAATAAAAGAAGAGTCCAGCTCAGAGATGGATAAACAAAAACTTACCTAGAAGGCTGGGAAGGTAGCTCAGCTAGTGGAATGCTTGCCCTAGCATGCACAAAGCCTAGGGTTTAACATCCAGTATTGTCTAAAACCAGGCATGGTGGCACACAGCTACAATCCCAGCACTTAGAAGGTGGAGGCAGAAGTTCAAAGGATATCCTAAGCCGTCTTCCAGGCCAGCCTGAGTTAGTTGAAATCCTGTCTCTAAGAAAATAAATACATTCTTTTTCTTTTTCTTTTTTTTTTTTTTGGTTTTTCGAGACAGGGTTTCTCTGTGTAGCTCTGGCTGTCCTGGAACTCACTCTGTAGACCAGGCTGGCCTCGAACTCAGAAATCTGCCTGCCTCTGCCTCCCAAGTGCTGGGATTAAAGGCGTGCGCCACCATGCCCGGCAAATACATTCTTAATATAAATAAAATATTTGCATTCAAGAAGATGGTTCAGTGTTGTGCAAGCATGAAGGCCTGTGTTCATAACCCCAGCAGCATGTAGACAGGCAAGGTGGGGAGTGGGGAGGGGTGGAAGACACAAACAGATACCAGGGGCTCAATGTCGGCTAGTCTAGCCAAAATGGTGAGCTCCGGGTCCAATGAGAGACCTTGTCTCAAAAGCTAAGGTAGAAGGCCAGTTAAATGATGCATAGGATACACATGCTAGCCACCAAACTTGACAACCTGAGTTTGAGCCCCAGAACCCGGATGAGAGAGAAAGAGAACCAACTCTTGCAGGTGGTATTACATGCACCGCAGCCGTACACACACACACACACACACACACACACACACACACAACTAAATAACTGTAAATTTAAATTATTTATTTTAGTAGAGAGCAGTAGAGGGAGACACCCAATGTGCATGCGTGAGTGCATACACACTCCACAGACACGTGCATACAGCACATATATCATATAACTGAAAAAGGAATGACTCTCCTGACAAAGAGTTATTTGTATTTTGAGATCATAGACATTGCCTATAATCCACGTCTGCATGGTCTAATGACTCACAGTGACAGAACTGTTTCCTTCTACTAAATATTGAGATTGTTCCAATGTTCTTCTTGTTATAGGTACTTCTGCCCTGAGCACTACTGCACATAGGGCCCATTCACATCCTTCTTCTGTCTTAATGAATTCCTGAGAGTGGGATTACTGGGCTAAATGATCCTAACAATGTATAATTCATTAATTACATTATTTTTCTGACCTAACTGTGTAGTAGAATTCTTCAAAATAAGATAGGTACCTGTTACGTTTTTAATATGAACTCCCCTGATCCCAGTCTCTTGGGTTTGAAGAGCTTGCAGCGCTGTGTTGGGAGGCTGTGAAATCTTTTGGACATGGGGCCTAAGGGGTAAATGTGGGTTGTGGGGCAGGAATTCAAGCTTATATCTGCCTCTAGTCCTAGTACATTGAAACCTCTGTTTCCTGGTTGTGCCATATAAGAAAGAGCGGCCACATGTTCCTACCACTATGACTTTGAGCAGCTCCCACCAACATATCTTGCCCACCATGGTGGTACCATCTCAAACTCCTCCTGGAGTTTGTCAGGAATCTCTCACAGCACTGAGAAAGGAACAAACACAGAGTCCTGCAGTTAGCTCCCACTGATACACTAATGTCTACACTTTCAATGCTTTGGACCTCCTGTATGGGAAGGCTCTACTAGGGGACAGAGCAATTGGGCAGCTGTGGCCAGCCCTGAACAGCCCCTTTGGAACCAAGCCCACAGCTGCCCCCCATCTCAGAAAGGTGGGTTTAGAGACCTAGATACCTCTTCACTTGCTTACCGAATCCCCTTCTCATCTCCTCCCCAAATGCTGTCTTCCTTGAAGCTGTGTCCTGCCCACTGGAGGGAAAGTGGTCTCTTAAGACCTGCCAAAGATCACTCCTTTGTCTGCTGGATCACAGGGCCTGGGGCCTCCTGGGGAGACTGTGAAGAGGGAAAGCAGCTGGGGCTGCCTGAGTCCCCAGCCCCTACCCACCTCAACCCCTCAAAGCAAAGGAAACTCACCATGGAGCAGAGCTTCAGACAGGACTGAGGCCACATGTCTTACTGAACTGTAAAACGAACCACTGTGGTTACCATACACCCACTTGCTCAGAACAATGAAAGGGGCAAAACAAAGAATAAACAGAGTACAGTAGAGTTGATAATTGGAAAATTGGCAATATTGCACTTGGCTTTGGTCAGGAGACCTTGGGGCTGTTTTCTACTTGCTTTTCCCTTGCTGTGAGACACTGGAAGACTTTAATTTCTTCTATTTCAGCATCTGTTAAAATTACGTCCCTTCTCCACCAAAAGAATGCCTGTTTCTTTCTGTACCCAATTCCTCCTATCACTGCACCCATGGGGCAATATCTCAGGATACCAGAATAAGAGGATTGCAAGGTCTCCATCAGCCATCTTGAAGATGAACATGATGGAGGCTGTCATGTGTGGTAGTCAAGATGCTCACCTTGCTAACCCTTGTCATGCACCGCAAGTGAAGCACCATCATTACTGTTGGTTTCTAGAGGTGAAAACTGTTAAAAGGGTCTGGAGAGATGTGTTGCTGAAATGTCCAACCCCAATAAGCCCGTATTAAAAAAAATGCAATCCAGTAATTATAATTATGAGCTATAAGCCTAGATTGGGCAGATCTAACTTATTCCCCAGCTATAAGACCACTTGCTGCTTGTGGTTTCTCCTGGCTACGTGGTTCTGCTCTATCATGGCTTCCTCCTCCTCCATCCTCTCTCCTTCCCTTCTCGTCCTCTTTCCTTCCCTACCTGCCCCCACTCTCACAGACCTCCCATCCCACCTTTCCCCTCCACTGCCCAATCATAGGCTCTATCCTTTACTGACCACTTAAAATGAGGAGAAGGTTCATATGAGATCACCTGCAGAATTAACATCAGAACACAAACAGCTTCAGGACAACCCACAACAAGATGGCTCAGCAATTAAGATCCACGGCTGCTCTTCCAGAGGACCTGGGATCTGTTTCTAGCACTCAGGGGTGGCTCACAACCAACTGTAACTAGAGTTCCAGGGAATCTGATACTCTCTTTGGCATCCACAGGCACTGCATGCACATGGTGCATGTACATATGTATGTACAGGCAAAAGTTACACATAAAATAAATATTTAAAAAACAAAACAAACAAACAAACAAAAAACAAAAACAAACAAAATAAACCCCCAAGTTTTGCCACCAATTTGCTGAGGTCTGAGTTTGAAGCTTTGTTCGCGGTATTCTATCATGCTGGATGCTGTCTGTCTTGTGGAGCAGCTTCTCAGGGAAAGATAGGATTGTCTGCATCCCTAGGACTTAGAGGAGCTTTAGCGATAACCCAGGCCTTAGTTATTGTGTGCGTACTTATTCAGAACTCCCCCTTTGCCCTTGGCCATATCTAAACCATCTTTCTCCACCCTCCTATCTATGAACATATATTCAAAATGTCTGTGATGTTTCAGGCTAGTGAGAGTCAGCCATCAGGCAAGCTGCCAAGCCCAGCACTTGGGAAGAGAGGAGGAGAAGAGATGTATTTGAACTTGCCAGCTCAGTGTGCCTCTGCTTCTTCTCTGACAGGAAATTGATGACTGCCTGGTCCAAGCAAAAGATCGAAGTTATGATGCCCTTGTGCACTTTGGGAAGCGGGGCTTGAATGTGGCGGCCACAGCAGCTGTGATGGCTGCCTCCAAGGTACAGTACCATGGGGTCCTGGCTACCATGGCTGGTGGGCATCTCAGTCCCCCGAGTTGCCTCTGGCTATCACCTATGTGGGCTGCAGAAGATAGGATAAAGGGCAGCTGGCAACTCTTTGTATTTATCTTTGAAAGTCCCTTTAAAGGTATGATGGGGGAAGATGGTGACTTTTGCCTCCAGAGCATTCTCCTTCATATATATGCAAATGTTCAATACACTTGTACATGATATGTGTGATGACATGACTTTCCCAGAGCCCTTGAAACTCCTTGTGGATCTTAGGTTACAGACCTTTAACCTGGGCTGGAGAGATGGCTCAGCAGTTAGGAGGATGTGCCGCTCTTGCAGAGGACTCATTTGGTCCCCACCACAGTCGGGTGGCTCACGACTGCCTGTTTCTCCAGCTCCAAGATGGGGTTTGATGGTTTCTTGGGACCTCAGTGGGTACAATGGGTACCTGCACTCATGTGCACAGATCCTCACATTGGCATGCACATAATTAAAATAAAATTAACCTTGGGAGGAAAAACATTCTAATCTTCCTGAAACTGAGGTGTGAGAGAAGAAAATAGGGAAAGGGGGAGGGAGGACATCTTCATTCTGTTTCCCAGGGTGCACTAGTAGAATCATCTAAACCCAAAGTGAGCTGGTAGAGAGATCATCCATGTTCACGTGGTCCATCACATCCGGAGAAGGGATGCGGGGTCGTAGAGCGAGTGGAACAGTTACTGTGGAGAGCATGATGATGATGGTGGTGGTGGTGATCAAGATGAGGATGATAGCGATGATGATGTGTATAGCAGGCATAATAAAGTGGAGGAGGTTCAAAATAAACAGGACCAGCAAACAATTGTGATGTAGTCATTACTTCTTCCTCATTTTCATCTGGTCTCTGGGTGAAAAAAAAAGTTCTCTTATGTCCCTTCCTGGTTTCTTCTTACATGAGACTTTATCATTGTGTGGATTGCTATATACCCTCGGACCTGAGCAACTGAAATAGTCAGACATCAGATCTCCCTAGTGTCCCCTTCCCTGGGATGCAGTCCCAGGACAGAGGTGTCCAGCCAGCAGTTACACCACTATCTGGAAAACCCACTGGCTGAGAGGTGAGCTAGCAGAGCAAAGGAAAGGCAATAAATCCTGAAGGGTTGTGCCAGGGTTCGGGGTCAGATGTGCTAGAGCTGTGAGTGGGTGGGGGAGAGGCTGATAGATACAGACCTTGGTGCGCCTGTGCTGTGAATAGGTAGCAGGGTGCAGCCCTCTGAGGACCAGTGAGGAACCAAGATGGGTTTCCTGTGCCAGGAGATAAGGAAAGGCGTGATGAGAGCGTTTGCTGGAGAAAGCGCACAAGCTGAGCGCTTGTTTCAAAAGATCCTTCTGCCAGTACTGGTTGGTGCCTTTAATCCCAGCACTCGGGAGGCAGAGGCAGATGGATCACTGTGAGTTCAAGGCCAGCCTGATTGATTTACATATCAAGTTCCAGGCCAGTCAGGGGTACATAATGAGAACCTATCTCAAACAATAACATTTTTTTTCCCCTTTTAAAGAAAAGCCCCTTTTGTCTGAAGTGGAGGAGTGCTACAAAGGCTGGGGAAGGAGAGGAGAAATGGAAGGAAGGATTCTGGTTAAGTCAAGGCACAGAGCTGTGGGATTCCAGTATCCACAGGCCCCTGGCCACCTTGGTGTAATAGGAACTGTCATAGTGATAGATCCCAGATAGCATCTTTGGAAGGAAACTCTGCCTGAGAACCTGAAATCTATCCGGGTTTACAAATAGCAGTGAATCCCGGGGACCTTCCATTTGTGACGCAAGCCTCTTTCTTGGGTTCAAATTTTTAAAAAGAAGAACAGTCCGCCAAACCCTAAAGTCATGGAGCCAGCCCTGCAACACAAAGTGACAGAATCTATCTCTTGGTCCCTCTCCCTACTGCGTCTTCTTTGCTGTGGCCTGATGCCAGAGTCAGAGTCCACGTGCTGTTTGTCAGCACAGGCCGCCCAGCTCCTCAGCCTCGCAGCAGCAGTAACTCCCAGAGGCTCACCCTCTTCCTGATCGGCCAGCCTCAAGGTCGGGCCTCCAGAGCCTCCAGGCCATCCTGGCTACTCTTCCCCTCACTCCACTACCAAGAAGGCCCAGGAGCCCAAGACTCCTCCAGAGAGGCGTCTCATCTCCGCTATAATCCGGAGGATGCTCTAGGTGGTCTGGAATTTGCCTCAGGAAATAGTTTCTTTAGGCTTATGTGGGAAAGGACTTTCACTTTCTGTCTAATGCTTTCAAATGAGAACATTTTTCTGCTTTGTGGGAGCCTTGCTCTTTCTTACTAAATATAAATGTCTAGGAAGAGAGAACGCATCTTCTCCACCAAAAATAATGTCCTCTATTTTTTGAAACAATATGGACTTTAAAAAAATAATAATAATAAAACCCCCAAATCCAGTCAGGCCCAGGTCTGCAGCATGGTTTCCATGGCAACCATAGACAGCACCCAGCAGTATCAGAGGCTGACTCACCAGTGGGTCCAAATCTGGCTTTCATGCCTGAACCACCTTGGAAGCTTTGAGTGTTGGGTTTTAGTGCTGCTGAATCTGAACCTCGGGCAGCGGAGCGGGCCTGTGGATCTCTACTCTTATTAAGTTCCCCAGATGATTTGAAACGTGCACCTTTGGATAGGTCACTGCCTGAAGTCCCATCCAGAGTAGAAAACATGGGTGACTGAGGTTAAAGCAGCTGTATTTTCCTGTGATGCAAACATAACACCTTAGAACATTAACCTTGAAGATGAGAAGAGCTGTGTGTGTGTTTGTGTAAGTATGTGTGTGTGTGTGTATGTTTGTGGCGTATGTGTGTGTTTGTGTAGAGGTGTGTACAACATGACTTTGTGCCAGGTTATGTGACCGAGGAACCGGTCCTCCTCCTTCTAGAGCTCTTTTGTCCATCTTCCCATGGCTCCCTGGATGCCTCAGAGCTATCAATAGAAGAGTGAAAGAGCACGTTATGGCTCAGTGGTTAAGAGCACCTCTTCCAGAAGACCCAGATTCAGTTCCCAGCACGCATACAACAACTTGTAAGTGTCTGTTACTCCAGTCCCGAGGTATCCAGCACCCTCTTCTGGCCTCAAAGGCCCTGCACACTGAAGGTACACAGATGTGCGTGTACGCAAATCATCCATACAAATAAAAACTTTTTAAATCAAAATAATATTGAGCTGTGAGGATCTTCCCTAATAAAATTAGTGCCAGTGGAGGATGTTTTTATCTTCATGAAGTGTGGAAATCTTTCTATGCTCAGTCCAATAAGATGACTCAGTGGGTCCAGGCTTCTGCTGCTCAGCTTATGATGATGTGAGTTTGAACCAACTGTTGAAAACTGCCCTCTCTGGCTGGAGAGGTGACTCAGTAGTTGAGAGCACTTGCACTTGACTGCTTTTCCACAGGTCCTGAGTTTAAGTCCCAGATGGCTCACGACCATCTCTAATGGGCTCTGATTTTTCTCTTCTAGTGTGCATGAAGACAGAGCACTCATACACATAAAATACATGAATAAATACATTTTTACAAAGTTGACCTCTGACCTCTGCATGAGCATGCACAAACACACACACACACACACACACACACACACACACACTAAAGAAATGAAAAATGTCTTGAACTTCTAAACTATGTCATTATGAAAACATAATTTCTTATCAGTGCTATCATTTTTTATTCTTTTTTAAAAAGATTTATTTATTATTATTATATATAAGTACACTGTAGCTGTCTTCAGACACTCCAGAAGAGGGAGTCAGATCCCATTACAGATAGTTGTGAGCCACCATGTGGTTGCTGGGATTTGAACTCAGGACCTTTGGAAGAGCAGTTAGTAGTGCTCTTAACCGCTGAGCTATTTCTCCACACACACACACCCCATTTTTTATCTTGAAACTAGAAAAAATAAAACAAAAACTTTAGCCCTGGGACCCTTCTGCCCAGGGCAGTTTAACCCCTTCCAAACCATTTTCTCAGAGGCTTCATCCTCTGTTCCTAGGAGATGATGCATCCTGGTGGCTTTGCTGGCTTCATGATTCCTCACAGGAGGAAGACAGTCCCAAACTCTTTTTTTTTTTTTTTTAAAGATTTATTTATTATTCTAAATGAGTACACTGTAGCTGTCTTTGGACCACCAGAAGAGGGCGTCAGATTTCATTACGGGTGGTTGTAAACCACCATGTGGTTGCTGGGATTTGAACTCAAGATCTTTGGAAGAGCAGTCAGTGCTCTTGTCTGCTGAGTCATCTCACCAGCCCTGCCAACTCTTTTAAAGACTAGAATTGGTAATTTCTCTTTTTCAAAAACAATACTCTTGAAATTCATTTGTCCAGAAGAGCCCTTCCTCACAGTCAACATCCCCCCACCCCTACCCCCCCACCCACCCCCGCAGCCATGAGAAAAAGCAAAAGTTCTTGCAACCCCACATGGCCCCCTGCAGCCTCCCTGCCTTTGAAACCTGGCTCCTACAGGAGGTCCATCCTGCCTGTCTGTTCTTAGGCACGCGTTTAATCCCAGCACTCAGAAGACAAAGGCAGGCGGAGCCCTGTGTTCAAGGTTAAGCTGGTCTACAGAGTGAGTTCCAGGATAGCCAGGGCTACTAGGAGAACCTTGTCAAGAAAAAGAAAGAAAGAGAAGGAAAGTAGAAAGAAAAGAAAGGAAAAGAGGAGAGAGAAGAGAAAAGAAAAGGAAGGAAAGGAAAGAGGCAGACAATGCTGTTTTAATTCCCCTGAAGATTTGCCCTGGGCACAGTCCTAGTTGTACCAAACTTATTATTAACGTCAGCCTTTGAAGAGAGATGCCAGCAAGTAAGATTTGTACTCCATGAATTAGAGCGTCTCCAGGTGGTTTTCGGGAGGAGGGGACATGAACATTTGCACTCACGTGCTTATGTGTGCCTTTCTATAGAACCCCATGTTCTTTATTAGATTATTAGCTCCTTTAATTAAAAACATATTTTAAATTATGTGTCTGCGTGTAGGTATTTGCCCATGAATGCTATTGCCCAGGAAGGCCTTCCAGTGTAGGTTGCCCTGGAGCTGAAGTCATAGGAAGTTGTGAGCCATCTGATGTGTGTGCTGGGAACTGGACTCAGGTCCACTGCAAGAGAAGTGTGTGCTACTTAACCATTGAGCCTTCTCCTCTGCCTCTAGGTTTCTAGTGTCTTGAGCCCAGGGGATGTGCCTTCTTTCTCTTCATTTCTGCATTAGAATATAGCCAGAAAGGGACGGAGAGACTGCTCAGCTGTTCAGAGCACTGGCTGCTCTTCCAGAGGACCCAGGTTCGATTACCAGCACCCATGTAGCAGCTCACAACCATCTATAACTCCCAGGAGATCTGACATCCTCTTCTGGCTCTGCAGGCTCTGCCCAAACTTGATACACAGACATACATTGAGACACTCATAAATATAAGTTACAAGTGAATAAAATCTCAAAATATATTTAAGTAACTTGAAATGCTTAGTTTTGCAGTACTTTTACTTGTGTTACTCATGAAAGCTAATTGATGTGCTGGTCCTGGTGGCGTACAACTTTAATCCTAGTGCTTGAGATGCAGAGACAGGTGGATCTCTGTGAGTTCAATCCTACCCTGGTCTACATAGCAAGTTCCAGGACATCCAGAGATACATAGAGAGCCTGTATTTAATAAAAAAGACAAAAACCTTGGATGATGTGAAATATATACCCTTCTTTATTCCTCCAACCTTATTCTGTCTAATACGATAGCCACTTGTCACATAGGTCTGTTTCAATATACATTAATTGAAATTAAGAACCCTGGAGTTGAGTTCTTTAGTTGGCCATTGGCTGGCATCATGGAGGGACTTCGCCTGGGCAGCTGCCTCAAGCCCTCTGTGAACATTCCTAGGTGTTCCCCAGCCTTGATGGAATACACCCCTCTTTCACCAAGTTCTTTGGAGCTGTGCTGATGAGGCTCCCCAGGAAGCAGAGATGGAAGCTCTTGCCTATAGCAGCACCCATGCAGCAGCTCCTGCTTCCTCATCCTCTCCCTTGTGCCAACCCACTTTTCACACCACAGACTGCATCTGCTCTCTTGACTTGCTGCTGGAAACGGGGACAACTTTGCCTGCAATTGTAACCAGTGACCAGAAGGGGGCAGTCAAGTTTTGGCTACAGCCTGCTGTCTGAATAGATGGGTATCATTCACTGGAAAACCAAATTATGTTTTCTCATTCCTTTATATATTTCCAATCTGTCTGACCTTTTAAAAATAGGACTCAGAGTTGCTATTTCTAGTATGATAAGATGTTCTATAGGTGTGATGAAAGGGATGGAAAGATAAAGATGAGACAGGAAGGCTGGGACCAGAGTTGGGCCGCACAGGCCTCAAACAGGGAGGGAAAAGAAATAGTCAGCCGCTTGCATAGCTACTGCAACAGTCTATATTAGAATGGCAGAGGAGGGGAAAGAAGGAGGGGGCTGCTGAAAGGTTAGGGCTTGAGAAGGAAAGGGAAAGGCTTGTGAAGCATCAGAAATGACTGTGACTTATTACCTGGGTGCCCGAGAGTTCAGAAATGTGGAAGAAGGCTGAAGAGATATCTCTGAAGAATACATGGGGTAGGCAGGGCTTCAAACTGAGACAACTACC
>JADRCD010227372.1:13056-26629 GCA_019843815.1 Montemys delectorum
CCACTCTGTTCAATGCCTGGAGAATGAATTGAGTTTGCACTGATGCTCTCATGGTAGAAATCCTCATCTCTTTCCATTTTGTTAATCCATTTTTTTGTCCTAAACAAAGCCCGATCTCTGTATGGCATGCTTAGGTGGGGCTGCTGGGCCCTGCTGTTGAGCACGTTCAGCTGGGGATGCTGTCAGTGGGCTGGGTGTGATGTGAGGTGTAGCAGGGAGCACTAACTCTTCTTGAATTACTCCTGGGAAATGTGGTTATGCCAGAGGCTTTGTTGTCAATTGCCTGACTCACTAAAACCTTCACGTGGTTCCACCCTCACTGGGTACCTGGGGAAGGCAGAGGAACTAAACTTCGCACTCCCTTCCTTCCCTGTGACTTGGTGTGTCCCTCCAGAACCTGTACAGGGCCTTAAATTGTTCCATTTCTGGGTGTATCTATCTTACCTCTCAGTTTTATTTTAATTTCAGGTAAATATATAATACCCATGGGCCGAGGTGCTGCACAACTAGAATCCTGCCCTTAGGAAGTGGAGGCAGGAAGATCAGGAGCTCAAGGTCACCTTGACTATATAGTGAGCTAGAGGCTAGCCTAGGCTATATAAGACAAAGTCAAAAATAGGAGCTAGAGAAATAGCTCCGTGGTTGAGGGCCAGGTTCAGTTTCTAGCATCTATACAGTGGCCTACAAACATCTGTAACTCCAGTTCCAGGGGATCCAACACCTACTTCTGACCTCCACAGCTACCAGACATGCACATAGTACACATACATACATACATTCAGGCAAAACACTCATACATGTAAAATAAAACAACTAAATATTAATATTTTATTAATTAATATTAACAGTTAATATTAAAACATTACAAAGCATAGACTGCCCAAATTGATTTGGGTTTGAAGCCATTTGTCACTGTCATGGAAGTCCTGTGTTCACAGGGGAGTTCTCAGGGTTGTCTCGGGAGACTGCTAGGTGTTTCTGGAAATTCAGTTGCACTACCTCCTGTGCACAATGCAAAAGGGCAAAAGAGGGTCGTGTTCCTGGCCCTACCACCCAGCAAAGCCTGGCACCTGAGGCATGCTTCCACTGAGCAAAGACAGTCTTGGGCATTAACAACGGATAGCTGGACTCCATTCACCTCCTTAGCCATCAAAACCGTGAAGATTCCATCTGGGGTGGAATAAAGCGGTAATGTTTAGTGGTGGAAAAGTACCAAAACCTGCTTATCAAATGTACCTCTCTTAGGCTGGGGTAGGATTCGGAAGAATGCTTGCCCAGCATCCACAAAGCCTTGGGTTCAAATCCCTAGCACAACATAAATTGAGTGTGGTTTTGCATACCTGAAATCCCAGTGGTTGGGAGGTAGAGGCAGGAAGATCAGAAGTTTGAGGTCTACCCTTGGCTACTTAGCAAGTTAGAGGTTAGTCTTGGATATGTGAAACCCTATCTAAAAAAATCAAAACAATCAGGTACAGTGGCATATGCCTTGAATCCCAGCACTTGAGAAGTATAGCCAGGCAGACATTTGAGTTCAAGGCTAACCTGGTCTACACAGAGAGTTCTAGGTCAGCCTGAGGTACACAATGAAACCCCACCTCAAAAAAAAAAACACAAAGCAAAAACCCTCTTTCCAGTTAGTTTGCATATTTACACACCCATGTTCTCCAAAGGGGGTTTTGCTCTGCAGCACTTTGCTACCTGCCCCTATGCTCCACACTGTGGACACCTCCCAAGCTGTGTTCAGTAGAACTCCCTAAGGTCTGGACCCCTGGCTGATGTATGGGAGTGGAGTGGGGTGGTCTCCTGGAGACACTTCACTTGGGCAGCAACACACTGGATATCCATATGCTTTTTTTTTCTGCCTTGACACCTAATGTGTGTCAAGTAGAAAGGTGGATGGATGCAAGCCTGCAATAAGAAAGGGAGCTATAGGAGGGGGAGGCCAGCATACAATGCCCAGCATTAAGTACAGTTGCATGGAGAACAGGGAACAGGATGGACGCCATTGCGAGCAATGTCGCAGGGAGTTTCCATTGTCAAGAAGTCATTATGTCAAGTGCCACTGAGAAAGGAGGCATTGCTAATGAAATGGGGACACAGTGCCTTTCACTTAGAATGTTTACCACTTCTTACTTAAAACACTACTAGACTGAGATTTAAAACAACAACAACAACAAAACAACACCTTTGTGCACAAAATTAAAAGGAGCACAGAATCTGACATGGTGGTGCATGCCTTTGATCCCAGCACTTGGGAGGCAGAGGCAGTTGGAACTCTGCCAACCTAGTTGTTCAAGGCCAACCTAGTCTACACATTGAGTTCCAGGACACTCAGAGCTCGGCAAAGGTAGGTAGGTAGGTAGGTAGATAGATAGATAGATAGATAGATAGATAGATAGATAGATAGCACAGGCTAAGGTCCTCTGACTTGCACACACACAAATATATACATGCTCCAGTATACTTGCATATAATCCAAATGTGTACATATTCAAAAGAAAAGAAAAAGCCAGGTATGGTGGTGTATCCCTTTAATACCAGCACTTGGGAAACAGACACAAATAGACCTTTGTGAGATCGAGGCCCGACTGGTCTACATTGTAAGTTCCAGGCCAGCCAGGGCTACATAGAAAGATCCTGGAGAGAGAGGGAGGGAGGAGGGAGCTTAGAAAGATATTTGAGCTGGGCGGTGGTGGCACACGCCTTTAATTTCAGCACTTGGGAGGCAGAGGCAGGCGGATTTCTGAGTTCGAGGCCAGCCTGGTCTACAGAGTGAGTTCCAGGACAGCCAGGGCTACACAGAGAAACCCTGTCTCAGAAAAAAAAAATAAACAAAAATAAAAACAAACAAACAAAGATATTTGAATGGTTGGGTCTCAGTGTCTTCCACCGTGGCCACAGAATTTATTTTAGCTTGGCATTGCTCTTTGAGACAGGGTTTCTCTGTGTTGCCCTGGGTGTCCTGGAACTCAGAGATCCACCTGCTTTTGCCTCTCAAGTGCTGGAACTAAAGGCATGTGTCACCACTGCCAGGTTTTTATGCCTTTTCAAAAATACAAAACCAGAATTATTTTCCCAAAGTAAGGAACCCAATGTGGCAGCCAGAAGATGACAGCTCCCAGATAATAAGATGGGGGTTTTCCCAAGCACATCTCAAGTAGGTGTCCGGGAAGGTAAACAGATTGAGGTTGAATAGAGCCCGAGCCAGGCTAAGGGGTTGTTGGTTTCAGCTGGCTTCAGCTGTTCCGGGCTCTTGTTTCCATGCCTCTGCGGCTCCCTCCAGCACAGCCTGGTGCTGAGCCATCTTTACCTCCTCTCTCCTAACCCTTGACACTCAAAATCTTCCTGATGCTGGTGATATTGGAGCTACCCTGGCTGGCCTTCTCTGAGTGAAAGCGAGCCGTTTGCCAAATGGGCATGTCCTGCTGACTGCTGTTTTCCCTCAGGTCTGTTGCAGAGCATTTACAAGATCCAGAAGATGTTGATGGAGTTAGTCTCTGGCTGGTTTTATTTGGGCTAGGGGTCATGAAACCCCACTTGGTCCTTTTGGCCATACACTGTCTTTTCTTTCACTGATTTCAATGGCCAACTCAGATGTGGCAGGCAGCAGCAGCAGCCATCATCTTAAATTTATTGGGTTTATTTTGTTTATGTGTATATGTGCACACATGTGGTGTTTGTTTGGGAGTGGGGGTACACATTTGTGTGGGAGAGTTGGAAGCCAGAAATATTGGATCTGCCTGGAGGTGAAGTTACAGGCAATTGTGAGGCTCCTGACATGAGTGCTGGGAGCTGAACTCAGCTCCTCTGGGAGAATAGCAAGCTCTCTGAGCCACTGAGCCATCTCTCCAGGCCCTTAGCTCACCTCCTTAAACACTTGACTCTGGCTTGCTCTACACAATGTGTATCTCTTAAGGACAGATACTTTACCGTTTCATAGATTAGTGGTTCCAACTGCATATATTTGGTTTTTAAAATCATTTTCTGCTTATGGTTTATGTTTGTTGTTGTTGCCTTTGAGGGAATAAGGTTCACTCTGTAGCCAAGGTTGGCCAAGAACTATGCTAGTAGGGATAGCCTCAGACTTGTGAGGCTTCAATTCTCAAATGCTGGGATTCCAGGTGTGAGTCACCATGCCCTGCATGTCATTGCTGTTAGACTCCTTGAGACATGATTTTGTATCTTTGGTGGGTTAAGAATTGGCCTGTTTCACTTTTCCATGTACCATCTAAGCTTGTGCTAGCCCCTTTTGCTTGCTCCTCCCCAGCTCACTCCCTTTGTTGTGGTTGTTTATGGTTTTGTTGTTCTTATAATTGTTATAATTTTTTGAGTTATAATATAATTAGATCATCTCTCTCCTCTCCTTTTCTACTTCCAACTTCTCCCATGTATCCTATCCACTCTTTTAAATGTATGGCCTCTTTTTAATTATTATTACACATGTGTATAGACATTCCTAAATACATAGACACAACCTGCTCAGTTATTGTTTTGTGCTCTTGCCTTCTTTTCTTCCCTGTCACACTCAGACCTTCCATTTTAGCAAGTGGCTGTGCTTTGCTCATCCATGCAGATCATTTTTTATTGCTATATAAAGTGAAAAGGCTTCTCCAGTCCCTCCGGATGAAGCCTCTGCCCTGTGCGCTCAGCCCCTGCTTGTTTTCTTGCTGTAGCTGCCCCATCCGCCATGCACCGACTGCTGCTGCTGTCACGTCTGCCCTACCTTGTTATCCACAGTCCCTGGACTTCTAGGCCCCACACTTCCCTTCACTGTGAAAATAAGACGCATTACCACCCCAATGTCCCATATTCTCTGGTTCCCCTGGGTTCCCTCTGTATTCTGAGCACACCCAAGTTCATTGCCTGGCAGCTGCTTGCTCCAAATCCCAACACTATTCTCAGTAACACCAGTCTCTCACCAGCCTCCTATCCCACTCTCAGGTGCCCTTGTCCCAAACAAGTCTGTCCAAATTTCATGAACTATTTGGTTTTTTGTTTGTTCTTACCCACTCAGCCTGCTTAGTGCATGGGTATAGGACCATCCACTAGAACATGGACAACCTATCAGGGGCCTCGTTCCTGTAGAAAACTGGCTGGAGAGATGGCTCAGTGGTTAAGAATATTTGCTGCTCTTCTAGAGGACCTAAGTTTGGCTCTCAACATCCATGTCCAGCAGCTCGCAGCTGCCTGTAACTCCAGCTGCAGGGGATCTGATGCTTCTTCTGGCTCAGCCAACACACACACACACACACACACACACACACACACACACACACACAAATAATTATAAAAAAAATAACTGACTCCCCCACCCCTGCCTGCAGCCATCAGTTGCTAATAGCTCTTCTGAAAGAGTGGGGCTTCCATGGATTTGATCAAAATACATTAAATGCACATATGAAAGTCTCAAATAATAAGTTAAAAAATAAAACTATACAGAATAAGGTAAACTCAATTCTAAGCAACAAGATTTAACAAGCCTCTCTCCTGCCCTCGGGCTCACTGCACACATCCAGCCCTCTGGCTTCACCTTGATTCTTTCTCTCACCCAGAGCTGTCACTCAGGACCAGGTGGTGAAGGGAAGACTTTCTTTTTCAACCACATAACCCATTGATCTTGTTTTCCTAAACAGAAGAATACATTCACACAGAGATTCACTCCACAGCTCCTTCAGCATATAAAGTGGTTACCTCGACAGCAGATGGTTTTGTTTTGTTTTGTTTTGTTTTTAATATCATTTCTTCCTTCCTGATTCATTACCTTTTGGGTCTTTATGTGCCCATGGGTACTGCATGTGCCAATATGAGTTAAGTGTGCTTTGTTAACCATCTCAACTGCACAGAAATTTTTTTTATACTGCTGCTGTTGTGAATTAAAACAACACCGTCTGCCTTCTATAGTGTTAGGAAGAAGGACTGGGCGCATAGAATATTACGTTTGGATTTTATATGCAGATTTTGAGAGCTGGGGACAATGTGGCCACATATTTACTCTTACTGGTGGGAAGCTGAGGCCTCCAGCCAAGTGTATGGAGTAGGGACTACAGTGGCTGAGGAATGTCGCTGAGGTGGCAGAGTACCTGCCTGATGTACAAAAAACCCTGAGAGTGAGCCCTTCTGTATATAAACCAGATGTGGCGCCCCTTGCCTGTGATCCTAACACTTGGGAAGTAGAGGCAAGAAGACCAATTCAGGATCTCCAACAGGTATATTCTGATATTGATGAGCTGCAAATTTGAGGCCAGCCTCAAACACGTGAGACCCTATCTCAGACAACAAAGTGGGGACTAAGGGGGGGCTGCAGAGGATAGTCATCCTCGTTACAGATTTCTGTTGGGGGGTGTCTGAATGAGGGAGGGAGCAACAACTGAGCCCCAGAGGTGGCCCTGGAATCTATGCCACCTGTCAACAGGTGTACTGGGACCCTCAACAGAGGTAAACCAGGGCTTGTTTCTGCCTTGTCTACTCACAGAGCAGGGTCTCTCAGCCTCTGTCACGCCTCATGTCCCCATCATGGTCCGTAAGCCTATGGCCAGGCCTCTGACATGTGCTCTCCTGTGTTGTGTCCAGGGACAGGGTGCCTTGTCAGAGAGACTACGGAGCTTCAGCATGCAGGACCTCACCACCATCAGGGGTGATGGTGCTCCTGCTCCCTCAGGCCCTCCTCCACCGGGCACCGGGCGGTCCAGCGGCAAACACGGCCAGCCCAAGATGTCCAGGAGTGCTTCTGAAAGTGCCGGCAGCTCAGGTAAGTCGCTCCCTGTCCCTTTGCAGCCTCATTGCCATTAGGAGGCACAGTACTGGATGGCACGAAAGGTGTCCCTTGACCCACAGACCTTCACCACCAGAGTCGTTTGTTAGATCGTACCAGGCCAGATGAGGAGCACAGCGTTGTATGGGTTACTTAGGAAGCTGGCCCGGGAACTGTGCCTTGGGGAAGTCAGGTGACTGGCATCAGATAGTCACTCCTCCTTCACCATCGGCTGAGGAGTCAGGGTGATGGGTGCTATACCTGGGTCCTGTCTGGGCCTTGGGAGTGCTTTCTATTCTCTCTAGCCCCACACTCAGGTCTCATGACCCCCTTCTCCCACTCCCCAGGCCTGGTGACACCGTGGGCCTCCCTTCTTCCTGAATACTTCCTCTCCTCCCTCTGCACTGTCTCCAGTTCATTTCTGACAGCCTGCTCACTAAGCATGCCCACATCCGTGCCTACCAAAGACCACACTAGGCCTGAGGTTCCTGGGGAGGCCAAGTCCTTCCAGTAACTGGAAATCTAACTCTCATAGTTAAGCACTTGGGGCTTAACCCTGTTTAATGTGTGGAATCTTGGGCCTGTCTCCAGAGGTCTCGGGAGGTTTGCGTGAAACCGAGCTGTGTAGGTTAAGATGTGAATCCAGTATCTAATCTATCCACGTGGACTTGGAGCTCTGGGGTTCAGTGTATGGACCAGGCACTATCAGTTTCCAAGATGGAGTTTCTGGGGTTCAGTGTATGGACCAGGCGCTATCAGTTTCCAAGATGGATTCTTAGAAGATGACAGTTACTTGGGAGCAGAACAGAGCTGTGGAGCAGAGCAGAGCTGTTGATAGAAAATGGTGGACAGCAGGATGTGTGGAGGAGATGCCAAGTCACCACCTTTGCCCTCCTTGTTAAAAGAACAAGGACTTGGGCTGTTTTGGGGGATATGTATTATGTACCCAGTGTCTGTCCTTACCTTAAACATGCAAACCAGGACCTTCAGGGTACCTGGACCCTTACTGTGTACTGTAAGAGGCGCCTCCAAAGTTTCTTGGGTTCTGAGCCCCAGATCCTGACAGACCCCACTTGTTCTGAGGACTTGCACATGGTGTGGACGTGATAACATACTCAGGCCCAAACACTCAATACCGTCAACATTACTTGGTATCCTTTGGCTTCCTCCCTGCTCAGGACCGTGCACCACCCCTAGGTTTGAAGGAAGGTCACATATTTTTAATGGGAGATGTTCTCACCCTAGAAGCAGGGCAGGACTGGAGAGGAAGAACGTTGGCTGTGAGGATTCAATTGGAATAAGCAAAGTCAGAGTGCTCAGGGCCATCCGTGCCTGGTGCCAGTAGGTAGTTATTAGCCACTGCTATAAACCCTGCCGGGTCTTCCTCTCATCCAAGAAAGCACTTCGAAATCCTGAAAGGGTTCAGGAGACACCTGGGCTTCTCTGAGGCAGTGTGAGCCCTGATTTTGGAACAGCCCTCACCAAAGTTGAAAGGGCGGGTAGGGAGTCCTGCTTTGGCTGGGAAGTGAACCCAGATAGCCCTGTCGTCCTTTCCCTTTAAGAGTCTATTTCAGTCCTAGAGGAGAGAACCAAGTAGAGGCAGCAGGCACAGAGAGGTCACGCACTCTGCCAAGGCCACACAGAACCAGAATCCCGGCCTCCTGCCCAAGCCTTCTCTTGTTAGACTTTTCAGGTCAGGGCTCAGAATGAAACAAGAGGAGCTTGGCAGGGTCTCGGAGATGTGGATGACTCCAGGGCCCGAAAACGGCTTCCAGCCCAGCCACAGACGGAGAAGGTTTGGGGTGGTTTGTTTTGGTGCTGGCAAAGGGGGTGAGATCTTTTGCTACTCTGAGACCTCCCTTCAGAGAGGGAGGTACTGGCCCATGGTGGGGTGGCCAGGGAAGGTAGCACTCTCCCCAGCTGTTCAGGGCCTAAATCAAAAGTCACCTTGGACAGAAAAAACAAGATACAGATCAGGTCCTGGGAGTGGGGCAGAAGCGCCCATGCCCATGTTGGAGCTGGACTTTTCTGTCCTTCCCAACCCTGCCCATGGGATCCCATGTCCTGGGAGGAAAGTGGAGTAAGGAGTCCTGGAGTAGAGGTACAAACCAGGCCTCACTCTGCCATTTTTTCTCATTGCTGTGACCAAATAACTAACAAGCAGCAAGTGACAGGCGCATGGGTTTATTTCTGCTCACAGTGAAGGCACAGGCCATCACGGCCAGGAAGGTGGTAGCAGGAGTATGGTACTGTGGCACATTGGGTCAGAAGTCAAGAAAGAGGAAGAGAACTGGAAGTGGGGTCTAGCTATCAAAACTTAAGGCCTGCCCCTCGTGACTCATTTCCTCCTGCAAAGTTCTACCTCATAAAGGTTCCACAGCCTTCCAAAATGGCCCCACTGGCTGAGAGACCAAGTACATAAGTACAGAAGTGCATCCTGGCTAGGTAACATTGAGCCCATGGGATACAGAAAATGCTACACAGGGAAGCTGGCACAGCACCATGAGGCAGCCGCCACAGCTGTTCCTGCTCATTCCTGTGAGCCCAGTTCCTCCCCTCTGTTCTGTATGCCACCAGCCTCAGAGCTTTTCTCAGAATGATGCCTAAGTTAGAGCAGAGTATTTGACCTTGTGCAGAAAGCAGATCCCCGCCCCTTCAGCTTTCTCTGAAGTAAAGGGTCCATCATGTCCTAGACATCTTGTGTCTTAGGATTGTAAGGAGAGTCAGGCAATGGTGGCGCACGCCTTTAATCCCAGCACTTGGGAGGCAAAGGCAGGTGGATATCTGAGTTCGAGGCCAGCCTGGTCTACAGAGTGAGTACCAGGACAGCCAGGGCTACACAGAGAAACCCTGTCTCGAAAAACAAAAAAAAAAAAACAAAAAACAAAAAACAAACAAAAAAAAAAGATTATAAGGAGAATGAGAGTGAAGAAAATAAAGACCATTTTCAGACTTCAAACAGGGGGCAGGAGCAGAGACAACTCGGGTAAAGGTATGGCTTCAGGCCATGGCCATGTAGCAACTGGAAGCCCCAGACTCAATGGACATAGTAGTTTTTAAAAAGCTGGATGGCCCATGGAAATGCACAAACCACAATAGATCCTTATGCAAACATTTATATAATGGGAAAGTATAGCCTGGTGTGATGAACTCCCAGCACTTAGGAGACAGACAGGAGGATCTCTGTGAGGTTGGGACCAGCCCCATTTACCAGTGAGTTCCAGGCTAGGGCTATGTGATAAGGCCTATTTCAAACGATAGACAGACAGACAGACAGATAGGTGATAGTGGTAGGTAGAGAGTTTCTCAGCTGGTAAAGTGCTTACTTTATAAACATGGGAACTGAGTTTGGCTCTCCAGAGTCAGTCAGTGTGAAACCCTGGTACTGTAGCATAAGCCTGTAATGGCAGCACTGGGAGGTTCTGACAGGGAGATCCTGAGACTTTGGCCAGGATCTACCTCCTAAAGGTGGAACTAAAGGTGTATCCTGAGACTTTGTCCAGTCTAGATGGATCGGTGAACCCCAAGTTCAGCGCAAGCTCCCGTCTCAAAAAATAAAGTGGAGAGCAAGACCAGAAGCCAACATCAAGCTCTCACTTCTACACTCACAAGCAGGGGTGGGCTCACCCCCCCCCACACACACACACAGACGTATATACACAAAAAAGTACACATATGATACAGAAGAATATAGAGTTTGCAAGAGCACAGTTAAGCAAAGGGATGTGTGTTGATGTTGGGATTCTCACTCCTTGAGGAAGGGGAGTTAGTGAGGGATAAAAGTGAGGGATAAAAGCTGTGCGCCGGTCCAGGAGACAGAGGATGGTCTGAGGTGATCCAGGGAGGAAGTTGTTTGGCTCTCTGCATCCCAAGGAAAGAAATAAAGGAGAAGACACAGAAACTATACTGCTGTGTTTACTGTGCCTGCGAGTTTCTAGCACACAGACACTGCTTCTGTGCATCCCTCTCCAGCCGACTTCCACCTGCCTGCCACGTGCCTAGCACACACACAGCCCTGTATGTAGCATAGGAGAGCAAAGCATCTATGCATTGGAGATGGAGAAGGAGTTCTTTGCTGCCACCTTCAGCACTTAGGGAGAGGCTGAGCCACAGGCCAGAGCTGACTGACCAGCCTGGTGTTGGCCCTCCGGCTTGATGGGTTAGGGCAGGAACTAAGAGGGAGGGATCACACATTGAATGGCTGCCACTAGCCACCAGGAAGTGTCCATGGAGTTGAGAGACTTCTATAGCTTCAGAGTCACTGGGTCAGCACCTACTAAGCTGACCCAGAGGACTCTCTGAATCAAAAGGTCTAGGAGAAGCTTTGGGGGGGGGGGGGGTGATTCCCAGGAGAAACTTAAACAGCTCTCACCTCCTTAGAACAACAGGACTTGGGGTCTGACCCTAGAGGAAGATGAATTAGAGACGATCCTTTTCCACATTGTAGTGTCTGTAAAGAACCTTCCTCTTCCTGGGATTCTAAATCAAAGGAATTCGAACACTCCCCTGGGGCCTCCCTGGTTGCTGGGAGGGTAGGGGCTATCTCTGACAGCGCCCCCACCCAATCGATTCCCACAGTGTGTACCTGCTGCTCCACCTGCAGGACCCGGAAAGGTGAGTAGCCAGCCTGCCTGCAGCCTGCTGGATTCGGCTTGCTTCAAGGGTCGCTAACCAAGTGCTGGACCCTAGCCTTGGGGCTCCCTTTCAGGTGGATGGGTTAGGTGAGGGACAAGACTCTTAGGGGAAGCAAAAATACTGTCTTACATGTCTGGGCCAAACCTCTAGAGAAGCTGCAGTCAGGATGCTGGCTGGGCTCAGTCTCCTGAGGGTGTGACTAGACCTGGCAGATCCACCCCAAGATGGCTCCAGGGGCCACTGCCTGGTGTTCCTTACCATCTGGGTCTCTCTCAAGCTCTTGGGGAGTGCTGAAACATGGCCAGTGGCTTGGCCCAGAGTGAATGGTTCAGGATAGAGAGGCCAGGCAGGAAGCCATCAAGACCTTTAATGACTTTTCCTTTGAAGTTAAGTTAGTGCTCAGTCTGTTTGATGGCTGTGAGTCACCTGCCAAACCTGTGTTCCATGAGAAGAGAATCATCCAACCTCTTAGAAGTAATGTTAGAGACATATAACAGTGCACACCCAGTGCAATGGGTCCTGAGGACAGAGGGACTTGCCATGATCCTCTGAAGGGAGGAAGCCCTGAGTTTTTTAGGGGATTCTGGCCCTACTAAGAGACCTCTGGCTTGCCACTTACTAGCTGTGCAACTTTGTGTGAGTCACCTAACTGCTCTGAGCCTGTTTTTTCATCCTAAAATAGAGATAAAGGTCCCTGCTTTCCTCCCTGCATTATAATGGAAATGGCTGTTAAAAGAGCTTTTGAAGGGTGACTACTAGTTCATTATAATCTTTATTTGTGTATGGGGGGAGTGATATGTGGTCATGTGTGTGCCATGGCCTCTGTGTGGCAGTCAGGAACAACTTGGGAGAGTCTGTTCTTGCTTCCCACAACGTGAGTTTTAGGGACCAAATTCAGATCATCAGGCTCGGCAGGAGGTGCCTTTACTAACTGAGCCATCTTTCTAGCCCATGGCTACTATTTTTAAAGGCGGTGACAGCCAGATGAAACCAGGATTCTTGGTCTCCCACTTCCAGACAGGAACCCTTGATGTTGCTGCTGGTGTGTGTCAGCGATGGCTGGTGGAGCTGTGGCTCTCTGGGGCCTGCTATACTGCTTTTACACTTTACCTGAGCTTAACTAGGTGCATCAGGAGCTAGGGAAGGGACTGGGTCTTGAAAGCCATAAGTCCAAGACAAGTGACAGACAGGAGCACTAAGCAGGGACACAGAGGGAGAGCAGCATTCAACCAGTCTTTGGCAGCCCATGTCCAACTGGGGCATCCCAGTCCATCTTGAAATCTGGGGACTCCCATTGCTAGACACTGGTACACAGGCCTGGTAGACTTCCTGCTTCCTGGGAAACAGCTCTTCATTGTCCCCAGATGGCCATGGTCATTTCTGTCCTCCATCCTACATGTTGACTTGTAAGTGCCATGACCCAAGATAGCATCGCCCGGGGACCAGGTCGGTTAATATCCTATTCTTTCTGATCCACTCTTCCCCCTGCCTCTAAGAGACCTTTGCCTATGAGGACACCAGTAGTTTTATAGTCAAAGTCTGTGTGCCAGACAATTCAATCAGCAGACGGTAGGGATCTGCAAATTCTGCAGGCCACTGCACAGGTGTCTAGGAATGGATGGCAGTTGGAGGAGTGGAATAGCTGGAAGCATCCAGTGGGGATGGCTCTGCTTGGAGTCTAGGACTGGTCGCTTTGGCCCAAGCCCTGGCTTTTGCAGGCCCTACTCTCCGAGGGTCCTGCTACCATCCACTACTCTGGAATCTTCTTTCTGCCCCCTAGAGCTCCTTGCAAGGGCCCGATCCATGATTCCTCCACAGTGAGACCCTCTATGTCCTTAAGGACAACTCTCCACTCTCTGGGCCACCTTCTCCCTTCTGTAAGGTGGGAGGGACAGGTTAGATGTTTCTGTGGTCCCTCCAGCTCTCTGCCAGTGAAGGGCACTCTACTGGAAAGTGTCAGATGGGCTTGTCTTACACCTGGGGCTGGAGGCTGGCTCCCAAGCACCATTTGAGAGGATTCCAGGGGTCTTGGGTGATCCCCTGAAAATATGTCCTGTGGGATGGTGTTCAGTTCAGAACATGGGAAGGTTCTTGTCATCCTTAGAGACTGACATTTCTAAAGGATTTGCAAATCTGGCTCTTAATTCAGACAGTGGAGAAAGGAAAAGTGGGAATTTAGGGGGCTGA
>JADRCD010227373.1:0-11190 GCA_019843815.1 Montemys delectorum
TTGCTAACTGGCATCATGGATTATAGGAGGTCTATTTTGATTACTTGGCGAATGAATCGTATTCAGGCCACTTCAGCATCTGGTGTTTCTCCGGTTTGCATGCGGGATTGGGTAGAAACAGGCAGATCCTCAGTTGGGGCATCTCTTGGACATCCTCACCATTGCTCGCCTTGGGTTAGGATGCAGTGGTAGCATGAAGAGGTCCCGGGTTTGCTCCTAGCGTCACGACAGTCAGTTACCCATCCCATTCACTGTTGTCATCGGTAGAGTAGGGAAGCAGCTGGCGGGAAGCCAGGCAGGCTGCTGTGTTTGCTGCTGCTTTGGTTTGGTTGAATTTCCAGGAAGCCCGAGGAAAGTGATGTCACCCATTTGAAGAATGTATTTCTTCTTTCTTCCCTTCCTCCTTACTTCTTCCTTCCCCTCTCCCTACCTCCTTCCTCCTTTCTGCTCCTTCTCTTTCTCCCTCTCCATTTCTCTCTCCAACCATGTCTCCTTTTATGGCCCAGGTTGACCTGGAACTTACTACATAGGCCAAGTTGGTGTTGAACTTAGAGCAACCCTCCAGTCTCAGCTTCTTGAGTGCTGAAATCCTAGGTGTGAGCTGCCCACTTGGCTTGAAGAGTGAGTTTTAAAAGTCCGTTCATGCGCTCCAACTGAGTGTTTAGATGACTCCTTTTAGTTGACTGGTAAATCTGGTGTCATTTGACCCTCATTGTCTTACATCTTTTCTGTCTGTGGGTGTCTGTCCAGCTATTTTTTAATCATTTTAAAAATCCGCTTGTTGGGTATAGGGGTGCACACCTTTAAGACCTGCCAGCACTCAGAAATCAGAGGCGGGCAGATCTCCCTGAGTTCCAGGACAGCCAGCACCTGCTAGTGAGACCCTGTCTCAGAACAAAACCAAAAACATTTGTTCATTTTATTTATTTCGAGGTAGGCTGTTCTATCTGAAAATTTCCCTTTGTATTTTTTCTGTCTTTCAGGACTTTTGTAATTTTATTCCAGATAACTCTCAGCAGGAGTACACACAAGAGTGCAAGGTACACAGGCGTGGTGTGTGGGGGGGTGGGGCCTCGTTCCTCACTGCAGCATCCGCCGTTGTTTGTGTGTGGCGAACGATGGGTTGGGTAGTGGACACACGCTGGAATCTCTGTCTAGGGAGATGTCTGGAGATGGTGAGCTGTAGAGGTCGGCTGGGGGTTCAGCTATGATGTTGGACAGTTTCACCCAGTTTTGTCTCTTCAGCTATAAGATGGAGGGCTGATGGGTGAAGGGTCACCTTCAGTGCTGCCTGGGCCTTCCTCACCATGCTTTCAGGCTTCTGTGTCTCAGGCCTTGGATCCCGCTGGTGCCATCTTGTGAGGTTGTCTGAAGTGTTCTTTGCTTGATGAGCCTCCCTCCCGTATCCCTGTACCCTCTGGATGTATAGACCCCAGTCCCTCTTAATTAGATTAGCTGGGTTTACTAAGTGAGGCTGGTGGGAGGTCTGCCATGATTGGCACCCCAAGGGCAGCTGGAGAGTAACCAGAGCTGTCAATACATGAGGGGGGGGGTAACTTTAGCATCTTATTGTTCTTGGTAAGTGGCACTCAGGATGGGGTCCTTATCTATGAGAGGAGCCTCAGGACTTAACCAAGCTCCTCTGCTATGCCCCTTCGGTCTTTGGGCCACCCCTGGAACCCGTCTTGGTTCGTATGCACTGAAGGACCTCAGCCCTTGTATTATTGTAATGA
Organism: Montemys delectorum; assembly: GCA_019843815.1. Lineage (NCBI taxonomy): Eukaryota > Metazoa > Chordata > Mammalia > Rodentia > Muridae > Montemys > Montemys delectorum. The sequence goes on from JADRCD010227373.1 coordinate 1,734, forward strand.
CTGGAGGAGTGTTGCAGTTTGAGAGGCAGGAGTTGGAATTTCTGGCCTCTGGGTATTAATTATCTTTCTATAAAACTCAGGCTTCTTCCTCTGTAGAAGAAATTAAGATTCAGAATCTTTAGTAGAAGCGTTAGGACAAAAATCAGGGAGAGCCGTGTTTAAAAGAGCATTTGAATCCAACATGGAAATGCTTCCCTGTAACCTGGCATCTGGGAGGGTGAGACATGAGACAGGAGAGTCCTGAGTTCCAGGCTCCTGGGCTCCATCGCTCAAGGCCAGCCTTTGTCATAAATGTCGGAGCCAATCTGAGAGTCTGATGAGTAAGTGACAGCAGAGTATTGAGGTTTTGAAGAGAAGCTGCACAGCCTCCTTATTAACAAGCTAGGAGCATTTACACCTGTTAAAGCTAGAGCGTGTACTCGATGGTGTAATGGTGTCTGTACACGGTGCGTGCAGGTCAGTGGAGGGTGTGGAGTGTCATGCTCTGCGCCATTGTATCCCCTTGAGGCAGGTCTCTTACTGAACCTGGAGATAGGCTAGTGGGCAGCAAGCCCAAGAGATCCTCCTGTCTCTGCTCCCCATGTCCCATCCCAGCACTACAGTTATGGCCACTTGTGGAAATTTATGTGGGTACTGGGGATTCGAATGCAAGCCCTCATGCTGGGCATCAAGGGCTCTTACCCACAGAGGCATCTCCCTAGCCCCTTGTTTTTTGTTAATTTTTACCTTTTTTTTTTTTTTTTTTGGAGATAGTGTTTCCTGTCCAGAGTGGCCTGCATCTTGAAATACAGCCATGGAGCGCCTTGAATTCCCAGATGCCCTTAGTCTCCTGGGTGCTGGGGTTATAGACATGTGCAACCACAGTCAGCTAAAAAATACTGTTTCTGTAATTCTTGCAGACCAAAAATGCCAACATACTAGGATTCTGCTGGACCAGTTCTACCGAAATCGTCTTCATAATGGATCAAGGCATTGAATTTTACCAGGTATTGTATCAGTTATAGGTTTGCTAGAGAAAGCAAAGGCAGTCAGCAGCCTGAGTTGTACCAAAAAGGTCCTGTAGCCAGCCTCCTAGTGGAGGAGACATTATACAAAAAATAAAAGTTCATAAAAATGACTGTCGGCCACAGTTTATACACAATTCCAGTTTTCCTCTATACGCAGGCACTTATTATTGTCATTTTTCACAAAAGGGGAACCCCTGTCCATAAACTTACGTAGTGTGGGTTTTTCTTGCATAGCAGTATGCTTTGGGGGTGTTCCCAGATTTCGTTCTGAGGATAGTTCTACCGTTTGTCTTGCCACTTCCTGTTACAAGATGTCTAGCTTATTTTGCTTTTTTATCATTACATAATGTTAGAAAGTCCAGTGAGCCGGCTTACATTTCTTCCTGTTCGTTACTGGGGCCCTGGGATTGCTTTTCTTTCACTGTTTCTCAGCTTGTTCTTAGGTGCGTGGTGCCGGAGCGCATGGAGGCTCAGCCATGGTTAGAATGGCCAGTGTGCCGCCCGGAGCCTTTCTCAGCCTGAGTTTCTCATCTCTCATGTTGTGCTGCCTCTCAGAGTGTAGGGAGGGGTAAATGATCGAGGTGTGGAAAGCACTGTGCACACCATGGGCCTGATAAATGCAAATAACAGTCGCCTGTGTGACTCTGGGCTGGATGTCCTTGTTTTGGTTTTTGGTGGCGTTGGTGACTGGACCGGAGACTCATGTGTACTCTGCAAGCCCCTTCCACTGAGGTTTAGGCCAGACCTCAGTGGGCAGCTTGTGTTCTTTATTTACCTGATTTGTTGTAGCAGTCTTTTAATGTGATCTTGGTCCTAGGTGCTACCTGAGAAACGAAGTCTCAAACTCCTGAAGAGCCACAACCTCAATGTGAACTGGTACATGTACTGCCCCGAGAGCGCCGTGATTCTGTTGTCCACCACAGTCCTTGAGAATGTTCTGCAGCCTTTTTATTTTAGAGTAAGAGTTAGCCCCAAGCACCTTAAAGTAACTCCGCTGCCCACTTCTCTAAAGCAAGTCAGTCCTATGAACCCCGCACCTCAGACCACTAGAGGATGCGCTTCACCATCCCAGCAGTCCAAGGATGTTCTGTGGGGAAGCATGGAAGACAGCGTCCTCATTGCTTTAATGTTGGCAGGCTACAGCCTAGAAGGAGTACCCTAAGTGTTCCTAAACTTTCCCTAAACAGGCTGGCACCATGTCGAAGCTTCCCAAGTTCGAGATTGAGTTACCAGCTGCACCGAAGTCAACTAAACTTAGCCTTTCAGAACGAGACATTGCGATGGCGACCATGTATGTCTGTCTTCAGAGGGGTCCTGTGTGTAACTGCCCTTCAAGATATAAGCCTTAGGGTGTGTCAGGAGCTCAGAGTAAAGGACCCTTAGAAGAAATAACAAGCACTTCCCTCTTTGTGTTTTGAACATGACACTTTTTTTGTTTGTTTGCTTGTTTGTTTGTTTTTTGAGACAGGGTTTCTCTGTATAGCCCTGGCTGTCCTGGAACTCACTCTGTAGACCAGGCTGTCCTCTAACTCAGAAATCCACCTGCCTCTGCCTCTCAAGTGCTGGGATTAAAGGCGTGCACCAACCACCGCCCAACTTGAACATGACAGTTTAACAAGAGATTTATTTATTTTTCTCTGTATGCTTTATATGTATGTGCCCATCAGAGGCCATAAAAGGGTGTCAAGTCCCCTGGAAATGGAGTTCCAGCTGGCTTTTAGCTCCATGTGGGTGTTGGGAACTGAACCTGGGGGCTAAGGGTTGACTTAGTGTAGTAGAATGTACTTTCCTTCTTTCTCTTCTCTGTTTTCTGCTTGGCCACCCAGTTGAGGGAGCTGAGGAGTGAGTGCAGTTTTGGGTGGGGACTCCACAGCTGCTCAAAGCAGCACCCAGTAGGTAACATTTACTGTGAAGAGTGCCTGATCCATCCTTTTATTATGGGACATGTCCTCATTCTATGAAAGGATACACAAAGCTAGAAGTGGAATAACCACTGGGTGTCGTGACTGTTGACCTGCGTTTCTTCCCTACTTGGGGATCTCTGCTTGGCTATGTGGTGTTCTTCCAGAAGACTGGAGTCAGACTGTATGTAGAGGACTCTTACTACTCCTTTAAGGCTGGATCGGAACTGCTTATGTAGTCAGGATGACCTGAACTTCTGATCCTCCTGAGTGTTGACATTTTGAACTTAAGCCACCATTCTCAGTTTATGGCATGCAGGGGTCTCAAGCCAGGGCTTTGTGCGGCTAGGCAAGCCTTACTCTACGAGCGCAGCTACATACCCAGTGAGGTATGTACTTTGAAATGACCAAAAATAACTTGTATCTCTCTCTCTGAGTAGATATGGGCAGCTTTACGTCCTCTTCCTGCGGCATCATTCTCGGACCTCCAATAGCACGGGAGCGGAGGTGGTGCTGTACCATCTCCCACGGTACGTTTGGCTCATGCTCTCTTCTCTCTTTGCTTTTAAATTGAACTAAGGCTTGCTGACCTCTTTCTCTGACCTCTGTGTTGTCTTACAGAGAGGGTGCATGTAAAAAGATGCACATACTGAAGTTAAATAGGACGGGAAAGTTTGCCCTAAATGTAGTGGACAACCTGGTAGTTGTCCACCATCAGGACACAGAGGTAAAGTCTCGTGTGGGAAGCTGCCGTCGTCTGGGGGTGGGGTGGGGGTACTTCTAAGAGGCGTTGTGAGAACTGGCTGGGGAAGGAGCTTAAGCTCAAAGGAGTTAGCAGTTTAACTGATTCCCTAACAGTCTATTAAAAACGATGTCAGCTTGGGGATGCAGCTTGCTGGGTAGAGTGCCTGCCTAGCCTGTCACATCCCAGCATTGTTTAAAAACCAGCTCTAAGGGTGCACACCTGTTATCCCAGCACTTGGGAGACAGGCAGGTGGATCCGAAGTTCACACAGTCTTCCTTCGCTCTGTAGTGGGTTTGAGGGTAGCTTGGGATACATGAGCTGCTGTCGCAAAAAAAAAAACAAAAAACAAAAAACAAAAAACAAAAAAAACAAAAAAACAAAGAAATTAAAAACTTTAAGAAAATATCATTTGATTTGATCTTTGGTGATCTTTGAGCCTGCTGAGCTGGGACCTACTGCAGATCCTGGTGCCACTTGAATCTGTGGCCTTTGTTTCATGTGTGGGTGTAGATAACAGTATCTGACCTTCACGTCTGGACGCTGTCGGGCCCATGGGTCTGTGACAGGTCTTGCTTTTCCAAATGGAACTGAACATCTGTGGTAGGCAAGGCACACTTTCCCACACTTTCTTGGAGGGTCCCACTGCTGTGTCTCTGACTAATGAAGCTGCTTCAAGTTCAAGTGAAAAAGGTCTGCCTATATCTCTTTGAGATCTTACAAGGAAGCAGAAAGTGTTTGTGAAGGCAGTAACAGTGAGAAAGAGTTGTGATGTGCACAGCAGTCCTCTGAGGGAGAGCAGGGCTGGGGGTGGCTGCGACACAGGCTTCCAAACCAGCAACAGGTGATGTCTTTTCCCTACTGTAGACATCGGTGATATTTGACATCAGGTTACGGGGAGAGTTCGATGGCACGGTAACCATCCATCACCCTGTGCTTCCAGCCCGATCAATTCAACCTTACCAGATCCCCTTGGCAGGTAAGAGAGATTCTGGGAACTGGCAGTGCTGTGGCTCCCCACAGGGAATATTCTCGTTAGAATCTTCTGGAGTCATGCTCAGAATGGGACAAGGAACATGGGGAATCCCCAGTCTGCTTCATTTTGCAGAGGACCATTTGTCTTCTTGTTTTGGGATGCTGGGATTGAACTCAGGACCTTAACATCTTCTGTAACGCTGGGATTCAGCTGACTATGGCCGAATCATTTTAATGGGGTGACATGCCCCTACATTTTCATACTCTGTTATGGTTTTTTTTTTTTTTTTTTTTTAGATTTGCTTTTTATTCATGTGTTTGTGTGTGTCTGCATGTGTGTGTGAGCATGTGTATAAGGGTGTTGTCAGAAGGCAGAAGAGGGTGCTGGATCCCTGGAGCCTGGAGATACATGCAGTTGTGACTCTTGAGGATGTGGATGGATGCTCAGGACTGAATTCAGTCCTGGGTTAGAGCAACAAAGACTTTTAACCATCGGGCCTCCCCCTCACACCCCCCCTTATCAAACCTAGCAGGTGTGGCCAATGGTTAGTCACAATAACAGCAGACGGGTATGGTTCTTGAGTTTATTCTAGAGGATTTCTCCTACTGAGGTGGGGAGGGAATCAGGAGAGTAGTAGGTCAGAAGTTCAGAAAAGAAATAGCCCCATTCATAACAGGCCTCTGATAACACTGTCACTATAATTTTAGAGGAGACTGCAGTCCAGTTAGCTGAGAGAAGCCCCCAATCTCTGTTTTGTTAGGAGGCACACTTGTCAGCTGCCCTGTGGCAGTTCTCAGCCTCTGATTTCCTTGTGCTTTTTGTACGGACAGTTGAGAGCCAAGCTCTAGGTGGTAGATTAATCAGCAAGCCTTCAGCCTTTGGGCATCTGGCTCATCTCATGGGCTCAGCAAAAGGTCCACTGGGAAGGAACAGCTGGCACTCACAGGTATCTGATGGCCTTAGCTGGCTTCCGGCTCTTCCTGGGTAATAACATTAGCAGTAAGGAACGGGTGATAGCAAATTAGTGACGTCAGTAAAACCACTGTAAACATGTAAAGCCCTCCACTCTGATCCTGAAATAAAGGAGCGATAAACAGGCTAGTTGCTTGACCAAGGTGCTAATTGAAGTGGGTCAGGTTAGTCCAGGAAAGATTGATAGTAAGAGGGCAGGAATCCATGGGTTCCTAGGGCTTAGGGGTCTGGGCAGGTAGAGCATGCCTTTCCCTTTGTGTTTCCTGTTGGACTATGAGCCCCTGGGAAATCTGAGACTGGATTGCCCACCTGGCACTGTCATTGGTTGGGTATGTCTTCACAGCTGATTTTGAGAGAAGTGTTGGTTTTGTCTTGCTGAACAGGTGGCTTGTGTTTGACTGTTAGGACCACCTGGGGCCTCTGAAGATTGAAATGCCCATGCTCTCCTGAGGCCCGTGACAGGCAGTGGGCTTTTTCTCTTCATCCTGTGTGCAAGTGCTTTGCTGAAGCTTGTCCGACTGTGCACGGTCTTCATCTGGGTGTAGGGGTTAGAGTGACCGTCTGCGTATGCAGCTCACTAGCACTGCCTTCTGATTATAGCTGGGCAATCGGCACAGAACTGGGAGCCTTGTTTAGCTTGAAGAGTGCTCTCATTTCCCCAGGCTGCATGACTGGCAGCAGAGCTGGTTGGAATGAGTTCCTGTCATGTGAGGGGAAATGCTTCTTAGGTGGGCTCTCTTCTGCCTAGATTTATTCAGTGCAGTGCAGTGCTTGCAGTGGGTAATGGAGCTCATTGTTAAACAATTAACCACAAGCAGTCTTCATTTGAACCATCAGTGAAGCTGGGTATTCTTTTTGAGCCGCCCAGGTCAGTTTCTTAGGGCTTTAAATAGACACATTTAAATGGTGATGCATCATTTCTGGTTAAAAACAAACTCAGTGCTGGAGATGTGGCTCATTGGTTAAGAGCCCTTGCTGAACTTGCAGAGAACCTAGGTTTGGTCTCTGGTGGTGGACAACTATCTGTAGCTCCAGTTTCAGGGGATCCTCTTCTGGCCTCTTCAGGTAGCAGACATGGATGTGGCGTGCATGTGTAAGCGAGCGCGCGCGCGCGCGCACACACACACACACACACACACACACACACACACACACTTGTACAAAACACTGAACCCATAAAACATTTAAAAAGTAAACCCTAAAACCAACCACTGTGAGGGAAGCTTTGACACATTTCCTCTTCCTGGAGACAGATTTTCCTGACTGCAGCTGACGCCCTCCCTCTTCTTGTCCAGGTGTGTCATTAGTGAGACAGGACCGTCCTTCCTCTTCCTTACCTAATCACAGTCAGGTCATGGCTGCTGGAGGCATTACAAAGTCTCTCTGTCCACAGCTCAGTTCTCACTAGCAGGTTTCCTGACTGCCTCTTCACACTTACGTTCTCTGTCTACAGGTCCTGCCGCCGTGACCAGCCAGTCTCCTGTCCCCTGCAAACTCTGTATCCTCACGAAGGTGTTGGCACTGTGCACAAAAGGGATATGTCCCAGCCCCACTGCTAGAGTTACTCTGGGGAGGCAGGCCTTCTGTAGCCTCAAGAGGCGGGGGGTTGGGCAAGTGCTAAGTGAAATGGGGCTTCCCTTTTATGGCGCAGTGTTCCCAGTGTGGGATTTCCTTTAACACGCAGACTCCTCTTCATGGATCGTCTTTCAACCAGACATCATTATCAGTGCAAGTCAAGGTAGGTCTGAGGGCTGTGGTCAGGGTAGAAAAGTACTGCCCACTTCAGTCCCTTGAGTCACTCGAGTGTGAATCTTTAAGGTGATCCTCCCCGGAGTCCAAGAGTGGGACTGCATCTCACCCTGTACTCCTTTGCAGTAACTAAAGGGACTAAGAATGGCCAGTCCTGGTTTGATTCCCATGGGTATTTCAGAAAAGCTGCCCATGGGGAGTGGTCTGCATTCCCACTCCCTAGCCCCACTCCCCATGTTCCTGCCTAAGACGCCCGTCCCTTATCTCATTTTGCTGGTAACAGCTCCTTTAGCCTGTTGTCTCTTCTGTAGCTTTGCACTTGAGAACTTTGCCTTTTTCTCTATTATTTTGAGTGTTCAGTCTCATCCTCTAGGGTTCTTAGGTAGACACCTGCTGCATATAGGGAGTTCACTTCTCTTCCATACACTGACAGTAGGACCAGACCTTGGAAACTGAGAAAGTGGTCACTTATTTTTGATGTGACATGTCTTTTCCTCATGGCACTCTGGTGGCACCAGCTTGCCTGTTAGCACTTGAATAGGCTGGTGAGTGGGTGGGGATTTCACCTATATTTGTGGGGTTATCTCTTGCACCCATGAGCCAGTACAGGAGAAACTCAAGTACCTGGTACACAGTCTATGAGGGGGCTAGGCATAAAGGAGGGAGGGGAAGGAGTCCCAGGATTGAGCTGCTGTCTGTGTCTCCATGGAGACAACCAGGCATGTGACTTTCAGTGCCATTCTTCACTCATTAGAAATCAGCCAAGTTTTCTGAGTTAGTGTGACCATCAGCTCTTCCACAGTCTTCCCAGACATCGGCTCCATGGTGGTCAGGAAGAAAGTGCCTTTAGCTGTATTTACGTCCTTAACCTGGAGAGGTTGAGTTATTCTTTGTTGGCTTTGGTTCTGGCTTGCACACATTGATGAGCATGCCGCCTCTTACCATCCAGGTTACCTCTGGAACCTGCAGGTGAAACTTCAGCCCATAGTGAATCTCTTGCCAGATAAAGGAAGGCTGATGGACTTTCTCCTCCAGAGGAAGGAGTGCAAGGTGGTCGTTCTGTCTGTCTGTTCACAGAGTAAGTGCACTGGCCCTTCCCCTTGGTCTGTGGGAAAGTACCATCTCATTATTTACTTATTTAAATTACACCTGTGTGTCTAGGCATGTCATGGTACACATGCACATGTCATGGTATGTGTCTGGATCTCAGAGGATGACTCACAGGAGTCTAGTCTCTTTCCATATTGTGGGGCCCAAGATAGAACTCAGGAAGTCAGGCCTAGTGGCCTGTGCTTCTTACCTGCTGAGTCTTCTTTGCCAGGCTCCCCAACCCCGCCTTCTATCTGGAAATTGACTGTGCCTTTTGCAATCAGGCCTGAATGCTTGGTGGAAAGATGGAAATGCACACAGGACTTGTAGACTTTGACAGAAACCAGTCAGTAGGCGGGCACCCGAGTGAGAGCCAATTGCATCCTCTGGTGACACTGCCTTGCTCCTTGCACTTGCAGGGATCCTGACTGATTTTAATGTTTCCCCAAAGGTCCTTCAAGGCATGGTTTGCATTGGTCACCCTCTGAGATTGCCTTGTCACCATCTTACAGGGATTATGATTACAGTGCATCTGACATGTGCCTTGTCCTTTCCAGTGCTAAGTGAGTCAGACAGAGCCACGCTGCCTGTGATAGCTACCGTGTTTGATAAACTCAACCATGAGTATAAGAAGTACTTGGATGCTGAGCAGAGCTACACAATGGTAAGCTAGACTGTGTGGGAGGAGTCCCAAAGTGTGACGGGGTTAGAGGGCGAGGTGCCAGTGGCATGCCCAATGTCCTCACATGTAGTGGCTCAAAGGCTTCAACCCAATACTTTCACCGTTCCTGCTTTTTAAAATCTGTTTGCGCTTTATATTTACAAACATAGTTATCTAGAGGGAAGTTTGGGCAAGGTGTGTCCAATGTGCAATATATACATGTATGAAAACTTAAATTCTAAAAGATGTTTTTTATTTGAAATAAGAATGAATGAATATATATCTTTCTTCATTTGTTTTTTTTGTTTTTGTTTTTTAAACAAAAGGTTTCTCTATGCTACTGTCCAGGCTGGTCTTGAA
>JADRCD010227374.1:5007-16640 GCA_019843815.1 Montemys delectorum
ACACACACACACACACACACACACACACACACACGCATACACAGACAGGAGCACACGAACACATATGCACATGCACATGCTCACACACTATACATGGAGGAGCTAAATGCTGTAAAGTGCCATGTGCCATCTCATGGGCCTGCCCCACCCACACTCACCATCCCCAGCCACGTTCCCCCTATGTCCAATGCTACTACTTTTTCCTAACTACTTTATTTCCTCTACCCTGTGCAATGGTCAGTCATAGGTGTTGGCCTTACTGGATGGACTTCTAGATGATGGGTTAGGTATGTCTGGGCATGTCCGTGTCCCCAGAAGGAATGTTGCAAGAGTTAATGGAGATCATACTCACTGTAAGCTCCTAGTGGGTCTCTTAAGCAAGCACACACTGTAAGCTCCTAGTGGGTCTCTTAAACAAGCACACACTGTAAGCTCCTAATGGGTCTCTTAAGCATACACACACCCCAACCCCTGGTACCAGTTATGTCTTTCAGGCTGTGACTGCATCTTTGACCGGAAGGAGTTTAAGAGAGAAACTACTTACCCTGGCTCATAATTGGGGGAAAAGTGCACCATGGCAGGAAAGGTCTGGTAGCAGAGACAGCTCTCAGGTGTGGCTGCGGGAACACAAGGCTGTCACTCATACTGGGTGGATTTGGAGGCAGGAAGACAGGGAGGAAGGTTGGTTACGAACCCCAAGACCTGCCCTCCCGCAACCCGCCTCTTAACACTTCCACACCCCCCAAAACTAGGACTACCATCAGCAGCCATGTGCACAAACACACGTGAGGAACATTTGGCGTCCAACGTGAAACACATCTGGAGAAGAAAGAAAGGACTCAAAGATAAGGTTGAAGTTAAGGTGAGCCTTACGTGGTGTGCAAAGTTGGCTGCGGATTGGGACATGGAGGTAAGAGTCAAGTGGCTCTGCCTAGTGAGTATCTCCAACCCCTGTGCTACCTGCTGTATCCCAAACACGAGTGTGTTGTTATTTGAGGCAGGAAAAAGTGAGAGACAAAGAAGAGACAAGAGATGATGACTTCATCAAGGAAGCACATTCACACCTGATTCACACCAGATTCGCACCGGATTCACACCGGATTCAAGTGTCACACTGTGGCTGCAGGTTCACCCTCTCCTGTAACTCACTGACACCACTCTTTATACTGTACAGTGCATGTGCGTGCCCCATCTCCCCAACCTGAAAGTTAGTCTCAGTTCTTTTTCTGAGTGCTGATCGATCACCATAATTTAAAGAGTGTTTAGTAAGTAGCTGTTAAATAAACGGCAGGAGTATGGTTCCTATTTTCCTCCATGTTTCAACCAGAGGCAAGAAGTGAAGAAGGTGATAAAACTGGATTCACAAATAAGTATTTCTCTGCATTGCACAGTGTGGCAGATAAGAGCTTCTTCAACTTAGAACAAGACCCATGGCCTCCAGCAGAAGACGTGCAGATTCTTACCTGGAAGGGCATTGTAGACCACCTTCATTGTATATAGACAGACAGACAGACAGACAGACAGACAGACAGACAGACAGGCAGGCAGGCAGACAGACAGACAGGCAGGCAGGCAGGCAGGCAGACAGGCAGACAGGCAGGCAGGCAGGCAGGCAGACAGACAGACAGACAGACAGACAGAGAGAGAGAGAACGGAGAACTTGGTCATTTTCACATTTGTACTTTCACTCAAACTAGATTAGCATTGCACTAGGTCTGAGATTGTAGGATCTTTGAGGAATACACATTGAGTAATAATGTGGCTTGGCATTCATTACATTATCTCATATGAAAAAGCAACCCTAAAGGAGTTTAAGATGTTTTTCATGAACTTAAATATTCTCCCAAGAAGCATGTTTTCCCTAGAAATTGCTCAGCTAACACTGTCACCCTTAGGGCATGAAGATTAACAAAAGCGTTGTTGCTATTGGAGAGATCACAAAGTCTCAGTTAATATTCTCTTGTGATAAAAGATAAGTCAAGGGATGTCGTGAAACAGGCCCCAAAGAAACTGCAAAAGGGAAAGCACAGTTGTGGACTGGTAGGTGAAGACAGTAAGTCTGTCACTGAGCTTCCTGTCCCTGAAACAAGCATGGACATACATGTGTGGGGAGAATTGGGATTTGTCGTGGATCTGGCCAGGGCAGGGAAGCCACATGTCATGGTCGGGAGTGTGAGGTGGAGCGAAACTGCTCCTTCTACCGCAATGGCCTGGAAGAGATGAGAAGAGAAGGAAAGATTTGAGCAAAGTGTGAGTCACCCCAAGGCTTCCTACCAGGCCCCATGTCTTAAGGTTTCCACCAAGTTCAAATATGGCTAAACAGCAGGGCTTTAAGAGACATCAAGAACCAAGGACAGTTCCTGTGCCTCTGTGCTGCTACAGGAAACCCAGGGTGGCAATAAGTAAAGTCAATCAACAGATAAATACTATTTCCAAAAGCTTGACTCACTCATCTAAAAGCAAAAGCCAAGAGTCCTTGAGTTGAACAGTTTGTATATAGCACTGCGGTTGATCCAAGATTGGACTGTGAGACTTGGGGTGCTGCTCCATGGCAGGTTGCAGTCCTAGCAAGCGTAAGGCCCTGGGTACCATCCCTAGCATGCGTGAGAGCAAGAAGGGATTGCCCTGTCCCCATGCTTCTCCTTTGGTGTTTTTTCTCTTCGCTGGCAATGGCCACTCGCGATTCTGAGGATGTGGAATTGTGGTTAGAGGTTTATCCTCTGCACCTGTGCAAAGCCGTCACTACTGAAAGCCCCCAGCCATGTGCCAAACGGTCGGTCAGACAGGAGCGGCTGTCGAGAGAGGTTCAGATGAGGTCAGGTTCACACCGCCGGAAAGGGAAGCAATGGGACTAGGTGGCCTTTGTAGTCTGTCCTGCTCTACTCGTACCCAGCAGTGGAGGCTGAGTTCTGAGCCATGAGACAAAGGACAAAAGCCAAGTAGTCGGGGCTGCTGTGTGCAGCAGTGCAGAGAAGCATTGGTACAAGGAGAGAGGAGGCGCAGAGTGGTCTGTGGAATTCTCCCCATCTAAAACGGAATAGACAGGTAACACAGGAAAAATCTCCCGAGGGGAGGATGGGAGTAGGGGTGGAGGTCAGTGTGCACAGACAGCCACAGACAGCAGAAGCCCCTCTGCGCCTCTTAGGATCATGACTTCAGACTCAGACTTGAGGAGTTGCATATGTGAGGTGTGGTGAGTGCTGAAAATTGTTTTCAGAGGTCACACTGCACAGAACCGACATAAGCAGAGGTCAGGAGGTCTGTCTCCCCTGCTTGGTTTGTCTATAAACAAAAGTCTCAGGTGTGTCACTATGGAGATGACATCTGTGTCTGCAGCACTGACCCACCTAGGGTCGGCGTGGCGTGTGACTTTTATAAATAAGAAAATCTGAGGGAAAACTAATGCTGACTCTCTTCCTGCCTGCTGAGTTCTCTCTCTCTCTCTCTCTCTCTCTCTCTCTCTCTCTCTCTCTCTCTGTCTCTCCCTGGGTGTGTCTTTGTAAATACAGCCAACATGATCATGATGAGATGAGCAATGAACAGCCTTAGCTGTTGAAAGCCATCAGATTTCCTGTCAGTCATCACAGAGAAGCTGGCCTAAGGTGATTCACAGCTGTGGAGTGGCTACCTGATTTTAAGGGTCATCAAATTTTGGTAAATTAGTCTTTCCTGCAGGAATGCATTACTTGCTGTTCTTGATTTAAAGTAGTCCTGTTTCCCCAGAACATTTGAATTGGGATAATATAAAAATATTCTACTAAGACATGCTGTTTAGTTTAAGGTTGTTAAGTATTATTGTATTTCAAACGCCTGATGTGAGTTGCAGTGAGCTGGAGGTATCTCCTCCCTGATCTTTTAAATCTTACTCCTGACAACACAGAAGGAACCCAGAGACTGCAGGAGGAGGCACAGATGCTGGAGTGGTGTGGTAACCAGGACAGTGTTACAGAGACTGTGAGGAGAGCCACTCCGAGGCTCCCCTGAGGAGAGCCACCCCTCTCCAATCAACTGTTTAAAGGAAGCTGATGGTTAAAATAGAGAGGACAGGATCAAAGCCATCCAGTTATTTTGGAGGATGGTGACCAGATAGCTAGAATCTGGGGGAGGACCCACCTCAAAGGAGTCAGCGGGAGCCTGTGGGTTAAAAAGCTCCTGAGTCAGCCTGGACTTCTATGGCTATCCCTCCTCCACCCTCCCCGCTGGAGATCCACTTTTTATTCTCAGACCGACTAAACTGAAGGCCTTCAGTCACCAAAAGAACAGGGACAGTGGCTAGGAGTGTTTCAAAGAGACTGTCCAGATTTCTGGGGGGACAGACGTGGGCCTCACCATCAAAGCTAATAAATTCTGCCGCCGTGACCCTATGAAGGACGTAGTAATGACCCGAAAAAACAATGCTGGTTTGCACTGGGGGCCAGGCTCTGTGCCAAACGCTTTAAATGTCAGGTCTCATCTTAAACTCAAATACTATCATTTTCAGCTTTTTTACAGAGAATGATTCTGAGAAGCAGGGAATTGAAGCACTTTGCCTGAAGTCACACACACAGCTAAGTCAGGACCCCGCCTTGCTTGGCCGTCAGCCCCGGTGTTTCACTGCCCCCTGCAGGGTGGTTAGGGAGGAGCAACTTAGGACCAGGGTGGCAGCTGAGAAGGCAAATGTATCTAATGCTTCCTATGTCCTAACCACCAACCCTCGTTTCAGTTCATTCTTGGTTCCTCTGCGGGGAGGTGTGATTTTCGTGGTACACTTGAAATAGATGGGACTTGAAAGGGTTAATGACTGACCAACCTAGAAGACAACGTGAGAGATACTAGCCAGGGCACTGCAAAGTCAGCCAGTGATGGCTGCCTATGAAGCAAATTGCTTCTGATTGAGCCTCAGAAAAGGATTTTCATGTATATCAAGATATCTGACTAAATATCTGTCCACTTGGTAAATGGATGTTTGTCTCAGCTTTTTTGGGGAACTACAAGTAAAGTTATTTGGTGACATGGTAACTGTATAGCCGTGGCTCATCACCCCCAGGCCATTCTCTCACTGGTCATAATGGCCACACTGCTCAAGCTTCTGCTTTGTGAGCACAGTCTTGGGCACACCCATCCTGAGAAGGATGTGTTACCGTCTGATCATGTTGACAATGAGCTGAGCCTCGGGTCGGCTTTCACTTGAGCACACGTCAGTCACACACTAAGGTACCTGTCACTGGAGTCCCCATGCTGAGAGCAGGGGTCATGGTCTCCAAGCTGCTTATTCTGCAAGCCTCGTTTGCTTTAAGGTGGGGCAAAGGTATACTTTTTCTTCTGGCACATGGGTGTGGGGACCAGGGGAGGCAGACACGTTTGAAAGTCTCTTGCGTAAAGCCCATACACCCAGCTTACTCCACCTCCTTGAAGCACACACACATCTTCTTCCTATCACAGCCTGGCAGCCCTGATCAGCCACTGAACATCAGCCCATGCGACTGTGGCCTCTGCTGGGTGTGCCAGCTATGCGCGTGTAGGCTGGGAGTGTGCATTCTGCCTCTACTGTGTTCTGTCCACAGTGCCCTTTACAACCGTGCAGCTGAGCAGCTACGGGGACACACTCAGCCCTGTGTGGAAATTACATAGGAAAGGCTGGTTTGGATTGCTCCCAGGCACGACAGTTAGTGCTCTAAGACAACAGGGTTGTCTGTGAACTTGCAGTACTGAGCACTGTGTGGTTGGTTACGATGGCAAATCCTGGGCAGACCGTTTCACAGAAGAAACCTCTGCCAAGGCCGTGAGTGTCTAGTCAGGCTCCACAGGACTGTGAAAAGCATCTGCATGCCTAGGTGTCTAAAGTGTTCTAAATAGAAGATGGGGGACGTGAGCAGCCCCAGAAGAAGGAGGCTGCGGGTGCTTGAATCCTCCCTCTCCTTCCATCTCCACAGTTGGAAGTTTCAGTCAGGTCTCATGTGCTAAAACACGGGAAGTCTAAATGCCAGAGAAGGACTCACTTGAGGGTTGTGTTTGGTTCGCTGTCATTTCTGGAAAGCCTCCGATGTGAGGTGAGTCTGATCAGATCTGGAAAGCTTTTCTCCTTCTTTACAGTATCAAGCAAGAAGTCACATGCCAAAGCCGGAATAACAGAAGGCACCGGAGGGCGTTGTCTTACCACACTGCCATCAAAGTTGGCTGCTGCTCAGCTGCTGACAGTCTTCTAGAAATACCTTCTAAGATTAACACATCTTCTCGGTTTTTTTTTTTTACAAAGAAGCTGAAAATCCAGATGGTTTGGGCGAAATTTTCTAATTTTTACAACACTATACAGGGCAAACAAAAATATTCCTGGTCAGACTTTTGTCTACTGGCTCCAGTTTGCAATACCACAGGACAGAACTCTGCTAGTCTGACTGCAGAAGGGAATGGGGGGTAGGGGGTGGATGGAACCCATGCTTGCACCATGTCTCCATGGAAAATGGAGAGGTAGGTTCTGAGCGATGGGAGATGAAGAAAAGTAGGGGCAGATAAGTTGCGCTACGGGTGTGTGTGAGAAGTTAGGCCACTGTGACATCCTTCTGCAATGCTCTGAGGGAGCCACAGGGTCCTGGTCCTAGCACTGCAGGGATGCTGCTGTGGCCTTCTCTCCATTGAAAAGCCAAGGCTGGGAGAAGCGCTCCTCGGGCATCAGGAGCCTCTGTGGTGAGGACGCTTTCCCTAGAGGGTACACGGAGACTCTTGGGATCTGAAAGCAGGAAAGCCATTCTTGGGAAGGAGCAGAGAGACCTACGAGTTACGGCTTTCCTCAGCCCCAAGAAATGTCATACAATTTCAAGTGCATTTTCCTGACAAAGAGGTAACCTCCAGTCCACCCTGATGTCAACCACGTTTTCAGATGCACCCTCTGACAGCTTGTTTGCGGGGATTTTAGTTTTAACACAGGGTTAGTTGTACAACAAAACATTAGAAGCCCCAAAACAGTGAGAGACACAAAATAGTGGTCTTTCACTGAGTGGGGAATAGAGGGTGTCTCTCCCCATTCCCCTCCCCATCTCTGCCCACTTGCCCATGGCCTGCCCTCCACTCCTCTACTCTCTTTCTGTCTCTGTCTCCCTTTCTGTCTCTCTCTCCTCCCCCCTCTTCCTTTCTCTCAACTCCCCTCCTCATGCCCTGAATAAACTCTATTCTATACTTAAAACAAAGAAAGAAAGAGAGAGAGAGAGAGAGAGAGAGAGAGAGAGAGAGAGAGAAAGAAAGAAAGAAAGAAAGAAAGAAAGAAAGAAAGAAAGAAAGAAAGAAAGAAAGGGGGAGAAAGAGAGAAAGAAAAAAAGGGAGAAAGAAAGGATGGAGGTTTATATTTTGAAGGGAAAGGGTGGAGTAACACCTAGATCTTAGTTACAGAAAGCCACCGAGCAAAAGTCAGGCCTTCTAAAATGGGAAGGACCATGATGGGCAACCCTCACACATTGTTTTGGGTTTTTTTTGTTTTGTTTTGTTTTGTTTTTTACTTATCAAATGCTCAAGACACTTGGTTATTCAAAGGAATTCATCAACAAAAAGACCCAGGCCTGTGATAAACTGACTGCTGATTCAGAACAGACAGCGTCTAGACTGGGCTCCTCTGTGCACAGACACAGGTCAAACCAGGTCACCCCCAGGCCTTGCTCTATGCAGACACCACCAGTGCCCAGTGCGGGAAGAGAGCCGAGGATGCCCAAGGGAGGAGCACTGCTTCCCACCACTGTTTGGGCTCAGTGGGCTGCTGGTTTCCATATATGTCTTTGGGGCAGACCAAACCTGACTGTGTGCTAATGAGTGTGAACTTGAGAATATATATCAGACTGTCAATCATTTCTCAAATTTAGGACCACTGCACAGGCTGATAATTAGCCCGAATAAAACTAAGGTGATGTTTTCAGTTGCTCCAGGCAAATCAGGCAAGCAACCAAGAATTACCATCAGTGGCCTGGAGTTAAAAGCCGCATCCAATTCCTCTGCCCTGTGTAATGACAGATCCCCGGCTTTGCTTTTTCCTGGTTCTTTGAGCAGCGGGCGATGGTGGAGCTCATTACTGCAAAAGGAAGAACAACCTGTATTAATAAAGCCAACTTATTTGGGGGAATTGACAGGATCCGTGCGATGAAGTATCTGATTACAGATAAAATGCCAATATGCAAGACGGCCCTTCCATCCAGCCGACCCGGTGTATGTGCGCTTTATCTCACCATCGGGACCTCCCAGGAGAAAATTAATTCTGCTCCGGACAGAACATCAAACAACAGCGCTGGTCATCTTGTCAGGAAACGGAGCTACCTGTCAGCCTTGAGCAGAACGTTTGACCAGCGTGCTTAGTAGCTGAATGTAGAGTCAGTTAAAGAGCCAAGGAAGTAATGAATGCTTGTAGAAGCATGGGAGACAATCTCTAAAAGCCACAGTCCTTACACGGATTTCTAATATCCCCTCAGTGTTTGCATTCGGATCCCAGTTTCAACCATGCGGGGGAGGGATTGCAGAGCTTAGTTTCCTGCATTGTTTGACTTCTTTTATTAGCAAATACTTCACATATAACCCATACAAAACCCCAAAACTGAATGGAGGAAATGTTAGGAAGGAATCAAGGATGTGGGCTCTCCCTGGATTCTCATCTGTCAATGTAAACTAAATAGAAATGGACCTATTTTATTTCCCCAGTTCTTTTACCCAGCCAGTGAGAAAAACAACTCTCTCAAAACTGATGCCTGCCAAAAGGTGTGTATGCAACACCACAAACGTTGACAGTCTAAGTCCACTTATTTCTTCAGTAGAAATTGCAAGACACAGTAAAACTTACAAATCCGTCCGTATATTGAAATAACCTTAGAATACAGATCACTGCCACTGCATGATACACACTTTAATTTCAATTTTCTCCATAAATATTTACTAAGTTTACTCACAGCAAAGCTTTCTTCCAAATCTGGAGTGGCCCTGCAGTAGAAAGGCCTTATTTGCCTGAACCTGAAAGGCCCATCTGATGAAAGATCACTGAACATCCTCAAAAGGATCTTTTCAACTGGGAATCTGTGGGTCCTCCGATCCCAGGATTCTTAAACACACTAAGTCTAACTGCCCGCATCTTCTGCATGAGCCTTAGATGTGGAAGTGTTTTGAAGACGTGGCGGCCTTGGGACTAGGCTCTCCATTTCTATGTGAAGTGCTCAGCACTGCCTGTGTAACATGATTGGCGAGTCAGGCAAGGTGCCCTGGCTCTTCTCTACAAAAGCAAAGTGAAAGCTGTCAGAATCAAACACACACACACACACACGCACACACACACACACACACACACACGCTTCTACCAACCCTGATGGATGACACAGAGTGAATGAACCCAGGAGGCTGTGAAGGAAGGGATCTTATGCGTGGCTGCCTGATGGAAGCCATCATGAAAGACTCTGCCAGGACCACTCCCCACATAGAGGCCATCACAGCCTTTACAAAAAGTACCACTTGGGACACCTGCCCAGTTAGCAGCTCCTCTCCAGCTGGAGGTGGTCCTGCAGTTAACCCCTTCGACCAGGGTGCTTGTTTCATAATATCTGATGGATCCTCTTTAATTTTGTCTTTTAAATCTTCCCTTCATACTGGAGGTGCGCGGTTGGTAAAGAAGTTGTCCTAGCTTGCAGCCCTGAATTAAGTCAGCAGGGTTGCAGGAAAACGGATTGTGGAGATGCAACCAGAGACCCACAGGTGAGAGGTTGAGTCAGGGAGATGAGGAGTTCAGGGTCATCTCAGTTACATAGTGAGCTTGAAGCCAGCCTGGGCTACATCAAACCCTGTGCAAAAAAAAAAGGAGGGGGGGGAGGAAAGAGAGGGTGAGGTATGGAGACAGAAAGACGGTGGGAGGAGGAATGAATGGGGGTAAAGAAGTAGAAAAGAAAGCAACAATTCTGACTTCAACAGTTTGAATGTGCCCCCAGTTCTCTGTGACACATGAATTCTCCTTGCATTGTTACTCCCAAATAAATATTGCTATTCTTTGAGTAATCTCTTTTTATTTATGTTGCTATGTCTAATATTACTTTATGCTAATGAAGTATTTTAAGAACAAAGCTGGCTTAAAGGTGCTGTCTCTCTTGATACCCTTTGCTGAAGGGCTTGTGCTCAAAAGTAGACAAACAGAGCAGAGCCACGTCAGCCCCAGCCTCACTGGCAGCGCCAGAAGGCATGCCCTGCACCCTTTGCTGTTAGGACTCCTCTCCTTCACTTCCCTGAGCTTCGAGGACCCAGCAGTGAGCCCCCATCACTTTCTTCCCTCAAGAATCATATTCCCCCATGTATCTCATGCGTCAGAGACTCTCTGTCAGTCCAGGGGCTCCTTTTTCACTTGTTGTCTTGTCTCCCCCGCTGCTGCTCAGTTTGTGAAAGTGACTCGCGGCTCACGTTCACAGTGACCTGTCGGGGCACATCTTTTGAGGGCGGGGTGGGAGGTGCATGGGTCTAGCTCTGGGAAGTAGAGCCAGCTCGCAAAGAAGGCACGCTGCGCTCCTCGAGCCTAGCTTATCCCTTCAATGTTCCAGCTCAGTCACAAACGGGGACTGCATTTCGCTTGCGAGCTGCTTGGGTATGTGGCTGCAGCTGCTATGGCACCATTACCAACCCAAAGTGTTGATTTCACGACTCACATTTCCCCCCTGTTCCTAACTTGATGCCCTAGCTTTTAGATTTTTATTTCACTCCAATCATTTTTTAAAGTTGAAGTCTCCCATTTTACTTTAGCAATTTCGGTCAGAACACTGCGTTTGAAAAAGAAAACGCTTATAGAAAAGCTGAAGGTTAAATCAGCTTTCTTCTGTAAACAGTGCCTAAATTACCACCTCCTCCCGTAACAGCCCAATTAGTGAGTTACAACAAAATCACAAAGCTGGAGAGATTTAAAAACGTAGGGCTAGGGCGCCACCTGCTGGTAATAAATAAAGGTCATTTTTGTCAACAACCGTAAAAGCTACTTCAGACCATGTCTCCCCGGGGTGACATTTCTTCCTTTAAAATTGTCTTTCATGAATATCTGGTGTGTTCAGACCCTGAAATGGCACTGATATACTTGACAGTGGCCGACTGCATCCTTACACCCAAGAGTCGCTCGGACTCAGGGAAGAATTGTTCCTATTTTCCCGACAACCTCTAGAAAGGGCTAGAGCCAAGAATAGAGGAATCTGTGAGTCCACAGAGCCGACTTCATTTCAGAGGTGGCCTATAGAGCTGCTGATGCAAGCCTCGAAGGATGAGGAAGTGTCTGTCATGGGAACAAAGTGAGAAATAGCGACGCAGAGTGTTGGGGGCAGTAAGTGCCTACGTCGGGGGCGCAAACAGTGCACTTTCACTGACAGGAAGCAATTTCAGATTGTAGGTTGGAGGCAACTTGGACTCCGAAAAAAGTAAGCATGACGGTGGTGCTGTTCAGCTTCATGCGAGAAATATCACGTGCGTGCATTATAAAGAAGAGCGGGAGACTGGTGAGGGCCAGGCGTGTTACAGGCAGCTGAAGGCACACTGCAGAGGGTGTGGCTGCGTCAGGGCCAGGAGTGTGGAGATCTGCCCGGTAAATCACGTTAGGGGGTTAGATGTGGGCTCAGAAAGATAACAGACTTTTGAAAGACATTTTAGGTTACATAGCTGCAAACAAAAAAAAA
>JADRCD010227375.1:6636-31639 GCA_019843815.1 Montemys delectorum
TCTCTCTCTCTCTCTCTCTCTCTCTCTCTCTCTCTCTCTCTCTCTCTGATACATGAGCACACACACACATACCACACACCACACACACACACACACACACACACACACACATACACACACACACTATAATACACACTGTCAGCATCTGAGGATATAAAGCAGTGTTGAGATGTTTGCTAGCATGTGCAAGACACTGACTTCCATACCCTGAACTTCATAGAGAGAAGGTGGTATTTGCCTTGCCTCACAGTTTGGGAGTTTTCAGATCCTGACTGATTAGGATCCTATAGGATCTGGGCCAGTGGTAGCAGTACCTCCTACAGAACTATGTGACCAAAGCAATGAGCACTCATGGTATCTCTTGCAGGCAAACTCTCAATACCCTATTACCTCCCACTAAGTCAGACCTCTTGAAGGATCTACCATATCCCAATAGCACTGGGGGCTGAAGACCAAACCTTTATCTTTTTGAGGGCCACATCCAACTATAGCTGTTATGATGTTAAGTCAGAGAACCAGTGAGAGAAACATCTTGACTGTCAGAAGATGGTCAGAACAGCCTTCTGAAGCAGGGGTCCTTAAGCAGAGCTTGTTAGTAGAAGAGATTCAGGAGGTCATGGACTCTAAATGCCAAGACATTTTATGGAGAAAAAGCTTGGCACTGTCTAAAACCTGGCCCAGAGAGAAGGAAACAAGGATTCAATCTTCAGAGAACATAAAATCTAATCTTATACAAAATTGTCCAGAAAGTAGAAAATTAAATAACTTTTCTAACACATTTACAAGGCTAATACGACCTCAATAACTAAACCACATGAGGGAGATTTCCAAGATGGGAGTGTGGTAAGAAATCTCATTCATTAAACATATACAACTGTTCCCTACAATGCAGCAAATAATAAGAATATTTATGTAGACTCTGAGAGACAGAGGATATCCCAAAGCATCTTTGAGTACCAGGCAAACAATTCATTGTTTGCATTTGAAGGAGATGCAGACAAACTTAAGATGGGCAGCAGTTACAGTCATGGAAGAGACAGGCTCAGGTTTGAAGCTTCAGGAGAGAAGTGTTTGTATGCAAATTTATAACTAGGTCAGTTTTGCTTTGAAATTCCATCTGCTCATTTCCCTGCCCCAGCAATTCACCACATCCCCCTGATGGTCCCTACAATCCTTTCCTTGGGGAGAAGGATCTGGCTATCTATTAGCTGTGAGCCTTCTATACAAACAAGTGATGCTGCCTAACTCCTTTAGCACCTGAGATGAAAAAAAAAAATGCATGGTAGATGTCTATTAAAGAAGGCATTTGGAGGTTACCAAGATCTCAGCCCCCTCCCTTTTTTTTTTCTGTTTATAGAATAACAAGTTTTGCTTAGGTTCCAATGTTACTGATCTTTCAGGACTATGGAGCCAGAGGTGGGAAATTGTATTCCCATTGTAAAATCTCAATGAGTCAAATATCATATCATAAACCAACAAGATTTGGATGTACTTTGAGAGGCAAGTATCAATGAAAGGCTTGGTTTTATTTATTCTGAAATGAAGTTAGAATAGCCTTTGATCAGTCTTTTAAGTGCCCTGTAACTCATTTCTTCCTTTTACAAATTTTAGCCCATATCGAACAAAGCCAAAATGTCTCATTAAGTCTTGGACCTGCCCTTAATGACTCAATAAATATTTATTAGACTGAATAAACCAATGTAAACAGATTTCTCTTGAGGGGCATCTCTTTAAGGTCATTCCCTGGCCTACATAGGTGAAATATCATTAAGTCTTTCTATGTAATCCACAGCTGGCCTCTGCCATGGTTAGAGTACAGTTCACCCCCACCAAAGCCCACATGGAGGCTCAGCCCCTGCATGAGGTAGTGTTAGGAGGTGGAGCCCTGGGCTATGTGTGGATCACAGAGGTAGAGAGAGCCCTGAAGTCTAAGTTAATCCTCTCCTGAGCTATGTGTTCTCATTCTTATGGGGCTTGATTTGCAGGTCATCCTAAATCAAAGTCATCCCTGGTGTCATTTCTGCTGTGTGTGCCCTCTAGACTTTTGGTCCTTCCCTACTGTGTTCTAATACAACACAAAGCCCTTGGAAGATGTAGCCACTAACTCTTGACTTTTTCAGCCTCGCAAACCATGAACTAAACAAACCTCATTTCTTTATGAAGTATCCAGTCTTGGGTATCCTGTTATAGCAACAGAAAATGGACTAAGAGAACACCTAATATTTGACAACTTGGTGTTTCAAAATTCAGAGTTGAATAGGCAAAATTCAAAATTAGAACCTTATGTTTCCACTCAAAAAGTTCAGTTTTCGAAGTACGGATGGCCATGCCTATAATATCAGCACTCAGAAGGCTAACATAGGGCAACAGTGAGTTTGAGGCCAGCCTGCATTGTGCATTGCAAGATTCTGCTTTTGATTTTTTGTTTTTTTTTAAAGTTGTGCCATTTATTTCAGTTTTTAAAATACACTTTGAAAGCCCTCCACATCTGCTTCTCTATTCTCAGTCCCATGATGGGATAACGACTAGGAACTGAAGTGGGGTATGCTGTGTGGCTGAGGCATTGTACCTGGGAGTCCTTTGCCAAAATATGTATGTATCACTTTTGCAGGAAGCAGCTGAGTCTTTCCTACAATTCTTCCTAGTATCCTGCAAACTCCATGAAAATGTATTGTCTTAGGGTTTCATTGTTGTGAAGAGACATCATGACCAAAGCAACTCCTAAAGGAAACATTTAACTGGAGCTGGCTTACAGTTCCAGAGGTTTAATCCATTATTATCATAGCAAGAAGCATGGCAGCCTTCAGGCAGACATGGCGCTGAAGAACCTGAGAGTTCTACATCTTAATCCGAAGGCAGCCAAGGAGAGGCTCTCATTCCACACTGGGTGGAGCCTGAGCACAGGAGACCTCAAAGCCCACGAGACCTCAAAGCCCACCCCAACAGTGACACACTTCCTCCAACAAGACCACACCTACTCCAACAAGGACACATCTCCTAATAACAACATTCCCTGTAGGCCAAGCATACAAACACACGATTCTATGGGAGCCAAACCTATTCAAACCACTACATGCATCAACAGATTATTTTTTTACCTCACATGCAGAAACTACATTTTCAACTATAGTTAGTCTCCAAATTGTTACTGATAGAGATTAACTCAATGGCTACTTATCTTGAGGACTCTCTTGTCTCCCTAGGGTGATTAATTGGGCTCTGACCATTGCCTTCCATTCCTTGTTATTTTCTTAAGTCCACAAAGGCTGTGCTGCGGATGACGTGATGTCTGCTTTACTGCTCTGAGAGCCGAGAATTACCCTCAAAAAAAGAGGGGTTGTGAAACACCATTCACTGGAAAAGGGAGATGGATTGGTGGATAAAACATGATTGCTGCAGAAGTGTAAGAACCTTGTTCAAACCTCCAGTCCCATCTAAAAACCAGGCATGGCAGAACACATCTGGAATCCTAGTGCTAAGGAGGCAGAGATAAGTGGATTCAAGGAGCTTGCTGAGAGACTATCTCAAAACTAAGGTAAACAACGAAATCGGACCTCTGTCCTACACACACACACACACACACACACACACACACACACACACACACGTACCAGTGAACACACCTGTATACATATCACATCATACACATCACCTGTATACACATCACCACCATCATCACCTCTACCACCATCACCACCTCCATCACCACCTCCACCACCACTGTCTTAGTCAGGGTTTCTATTCCTGCACAAACATCATGACCATGAAGCAAGTTGGGGAGGAAAGGGTTTATTTGGCTTACTTCCATATTGCTGTTTATCACCAAGGAAGTCAGGACTGGAACTCAAGCAGGTCAGGAAGCAGGAGCTGATGGATGCAGAGGCCATGGAGGGATGTTCCTTACTGGCTTGCTTCTCCTGGCTTGCTCTCTTATAGAACCCAAGACTTCCAGCCCAGGGATGGCACTACCCCTTTGATCACTAATTGAGAAAATGCCCCACAGCTGGATCTCATGGAGGCACTTCCCCAACTGAAGTTCACTTCTCTGTGATAACTCCAGCCTGTGTCAAGTTGACACACAAAACTAGCCAGTACAACCATCATCACCACCTCCACTACCACCACCACCTCCACCACTATCATCACTAACTCCACCACCGCCACCACCACCACCAACAACAACAACAAAAGAATTACGTATTTACAATGGCCAGTATGTGGAATTTATTAATGTGTCTGTCACAAGGTGGTAAATACATAAGAGTTGATGATACACGCACATAATGGAATAGGAAAGAACATTTTCATTTGATTAAAACTTGAGATAGAAGGTTTACTAGTGTTATAGTTGCTCCAGTTCATAATATGAAAGGAAAATGAAATGCCAGTATTGGTGAATGGGCTATAGGACATTACAGTAAGGAAAGAAAGATCGACTCAGAGACTCAAGTGCTGCATGTGCACTGACTTCAGACTAGAGGGTAGACCAGGAAGAGTGCTGGGGAGGGACGGTGGAGGGAGGTTAGCAGCAGGTACCAAAGTACAGTGAGATACAGCAAATACAATTGAATAATCTATGGTACACTAGGATGGATATAGTGTATAGTATGTAGTGATTTATTTTGCTATTTTATTTGAAACTAAAAGAATTTGAAAGTTCCCTCCAAAATGCTAAGTGACAATGTTAATTACCTTGATTTAATCATTACACATTATAAACCTATATCAAATTATCACACCGTATCCTATCAATAGGTACCATTTTGTACATCCATCAAAAATGTAAAGATCTATTTATTTTTGTATTATGTGTGTATGTTGTATGTATGTACTTCATGTGTGTTCAGTGCCTGAGGAGGTCAGAAGAGGATGTTAGATGCTCCCTGCAACTGCAGTTACAGATGGCTATGGGCTGCCAGGTGCATGCTAGGAACTAAACCCTTGTCCTTGTCCTCTGCAAGAATAGTCAACCCTCTTACTCTCTGAGTCATCTCTTCAGCCCCAATTAAAGTTTTGAAAAACTAAAAATCAAAGACAGTTAATAAGTTCCAGGCTGCCAATTCTTTTAAATCTCCAAAATTGTCATACTTATACTGTCTTAGTTTTATAATTTTATATGTTTTATAATTCAAGCATGTGCTCAATGAGAAAATAACTCATTTTTTGTGCATATCGGTGATAGCTTGGGTTTATAAAATTTTGAGAAGCTAAATTACTGTACTAATTCCCGGGTAACTTGGAAGAGAGGGGTTAATGACCTTATTTTTGGAATAGTTTTAGTTTCACAGTAAAATTGAAGGGAAGGTGCTAAGATTTCCTATGTGGATAACCCACCTCCAAGATATCTCTAATATGAATAGCCCCATTGTCAGTGTTCTCTGCCACAGAGGCTCACGGGTAAACCTGCATTAATACAATACTACTTCCAAGGTCCACAGTTTAGAGTCCATATTGACAATGCACAGTGGCACATATCTACCAGTATTCTGTCCCACAGGAGAGTTTCACTGCCCTAAATCCTTTAGGTTTCACCTACTTATCCCTCTCTTCTGCCATCCCTGGTGGCCCCCTGATCTCATCGTCACCACAGTTTGCCTTTTCCAGAGTGTCAGAGTTAGAATCATACGGCACTTAGCCTTTTTTTGTTGATACTCACTAGCATCGACTGAGGTTTCTTCTATGTCTTTTCCTGGCTTAACAACTTGTTTCTCTTCAGACTGTGTAGCCCGTTGGTCCCCAGACATCCCACGGTCTGCTCAACTGCAGGCTATCTTGATTGCCCCCGAGTTCCTGCACAAAGCTGCTGTGCACTTCTGTAAGCCAGCCTTCGTGTAGCTGTTTTCCTTTCTTTGGGGTAAATAGTAAGGAGTTATAACTAAGGATCACATGGTTAGGGCATGTTTAGATATTTTGTGGGAGCAGCACTCCATTTTCCAAAATGGCTGTACCATTTACTAGTGTTACAGGCAAAGAAGGAACAATCGTCTGGCTCCCAATGTCACCAGCCCTGGATGCTGTCATTTCTGATTTGGTGCTGATACTGGTTTGACGTGCGTTTCTCTCGATAGCATATGGCACTGAGCACCCACTGTGTCTGTTGATTGTTTGTCTTCTCTGATGAGCTGTCCAAGTCGCTGCTTGTTTCCCGTCCTGTTGTATGTCTTGGATAACGGCCCTTATCTGCTGCTGTGTCCTTTGCGAACACATTCTGCCATCTTAGGTTTTGTCTTATCACTTTTACAATGTCTTTCATAGAGTGGGAGGGTTTTATTTTAATGAGGTCCAGGTCATCCATCCCTCCTCCATGGCTTGTGCCTCTGGTGTTAAACTCCCAGGTTATCTGGACTCCCTCTTGTCTTACAGGTGTGTCATAGCGTAGGTTTGCCATTCAGTTGGGTTAATTTTGGTTAATGCTGAAAGTCTGTGATGACGCTTTATTTGTTTGGGTTTGGGGTTGCATGTGAACATCCCAGTTGCTCTCATGACCCCAGAGCCAGGTCTCCTGCTACAGGTGGTGAGGGGCGAGGTGGGAGGAGGGTTGCGCAGGAAACAAATGCTTGTATCCTGGGGCAGGCTCATCCAAAACTCCCACAATGTTCAGCCTGCTTTCTTAAAGCTGTCAAGGCACCGGGTAAGCTCTCCTGTTCTCATGCCTCCAGGGCCAGCTCTTCCAGGATGCTCGGATGAGGGATGGGGTCAGCTCTGCACAGCCCCCAGACATCAACATGTTTCAAGTCAGCAGCCCAGGCCAGGGACAACTGTCTGGCCTGCAGTGGTTATAGACCCCCACCCCACTGCTACAGAGCCTTGGCCCCAGACAGGGCCCCCAATTGGCAGCACAGGCCGGACCCCACCATGCTCTCAGGTGGCATCACCAGCTAGTCACATCAGACTGTTTCTCATTCCTCTAAATCTCCAGCTCCACCCCTTTTCATTGTGCCCACATCCTTCTGTCTCTCTCTTCCACTTCTCTACCACTTACTTGCTCCTCTTAGTGGTCGGGGGTCTCTGAGTGTGTGGGGTCTTCTCAGAAGTGCTATGCCACATTTGTGCATTATGGTGCTAGGCAGGGTCCTTTGGGGCATACGCTGCCTCCATAAGCCTGTGTGGCACCGGACTGGTGGACATCTCAGGCTCACTTCTTTCAGGGAGTGGTAGAGTACTAATCATTCCAACATTGACAGGTCAGAAGAGTGAACATAG
This sequence comes from Montemys delectorum, assembly GCA_019843815.1. Taxonomy (NCBI): domain Eukaryota; kingdom Metazoa; phylum Chordata; class Mammalia; order Rodentia; family Muridae; genus Montemys; species Montemys delectorum. The sequence continues at coordinate 13,840 of JADRCD010227375.1, forward strand.
ACATTGCCTCCTCCTCCTCCTTTCTGCCTCCTACCGATGCACATGTGACACAGCGGCCACACCTAGAACACTTCTAGGGGCAGGTATATTTTTATTTTTTGATGGCTTAGACTTTATCCCCAGTCAAGACGACCACCCTTTGGTGATTGATTCTTCTACTCCTACAACCTCTTCTTTCCTTCCCACATCTTCAGCCCCTTCACACCTTTTTCCTTCACAGATACCACCATTAATAAAGTGAGAAGCAACTGTGGTCTCCAAGGGAGTCCTTCTACAATCAGTGTAAGACCCATGATGTAGGGGCTCCTGGATGATGAAAGATCTCAGTGTCCTCCCTGTATTTCTCAGGCACAGAGACTCAGGATTCACATGTGTGGTCTATGCACCACAGAAGCCCTGATCCCTTCACCAGGGTGTGAGGAACTGTCCTGGTGTAACTGAACAGCGACCACAGTACCAACCCTTCAAAACCACCTGGGTTGCTCACTGCCCATCTTCCATTTCTTGAGTATTTTCCTCTTCCTCTCGGCCCTTCTCTCTCTCTCTCTCTCTCTCTCTCTCTCTCTCTCTCTCTCTCTCTCTCTCTCTCTGTTATCACAACAGAAGCAACTAGAACTCTTTCAGAGCTCTTGAAGCTGTCTAACAGCCAGGTGGTGGTGGCTCATGTCTTTAATGCCAGCACACAGGAGACAGAGGCAGGCAGATCTCTGTGAGCTCTACAGAGAGTGAGTTCTAGGACAGCCAAAGCTACATAGAGAAACCCAGTCTTGAAAAACAAACAAACAAAACAAAAACAACAAATAAGCTGACAGATGTCACTAGCAACATCCTCAAAGATGTAAATCTATCACTGATTCCTTCTCAAGCCTCGACACGGTCACCCAAAGTTCACATTTTCTATACGTGCCAGCATCTAAGGACATGGGAAGGACCGTCGCTTGGGAAAATTACACAGTCCAGGGATTGACTTGATCTAACGTAAGTTGATAAGACTTGTTTGCTTTGGGCTCACTGGTTTGCAGCCAAGCCTAGATCTGTGGGTCTGGTTTCTGGCTTATCGCTTTCACCCTTCCCTAGGAATGAGCACTGGAGTGACAGCTGAGTCCACAAAGCAGGTATTGTCGAGTGTGGCATAAAAGAGTGTGGGGTTCACTTTCTCTCACACAGGGGGGAAATCGAAGCTGACTCGAGTGAAAAGGCAAGAGGAATCCTAGCCAATGTCACCTCACCTGGAGAGAGAGTTCAGAGAAGATCCAAATGTGTCCATCATGTGGTGTCTGGGGAATGCTGGAACAAGTCTCTCATTGTTCTAACTGCTGCATTTAACAGCTTCAACCAGAGCTTCCTTGGGGCTGACAGCAGTGGTCCAGAGTTGCTGGCAGAGGTAATTAGACCACACGGTAACATCCTTCGAACTCCTTGGAGGGCTGGTGCTACTGGAGGCTGCAGGACCCTCACTGTAATCCTTATCCCTAAACCCTCTGGGGTCCCTCCTTGACATCTTTGTCAGCTGTGCGCATGCTGCCACTCAATCATTTCTCATTTCCCAACAAGTCCATTGCAAGCTCCCTTCAGGAAGTAGAAATTGACATTAATTTTTTTTTTTTTTAAAGAAAAAGCATGCCATCTTTTCAAGTTCTAGAACACATTCTGGAGCAGGGGCAGGTCAATCCGGATTTAGTCCCTTTGTTACTAAGGTATCAATAGCACACACCAGATCAACTGTGCAAACTTGAAGCCATCTGCTAACCTTGGGCTTCAGTGCCTACATTAACCTTTCCCAGAAGCAAAGCACTATTCACCTCCTGCTCCCCCACCCCCATCATCATCATCTATGTTCTTTTTCTCTGTGAACTCTAAACCAGGAGGTTGGTTTTGGTTTGCTTTGGTTGTCCCCCATGTGTGCCCCCAACGCCCAGTCTAAAATGAGGTTCTGCAGAAGTCTCCATGAATTGGATCTTGAAGGTGCCCACAAGAACACATGAATGAAAGTGCAGCTCTTGACTCACAAATACTCTTCCAGGAAGATGTGTGCAGGGCTAGCACCGGGAGAATGATGGGGTCATTTCAGAAAACACCAGCCATGTCTAAGTAAAAAACTAATACCCAGCCAGACAGTGGTGGCACATGCCTTTAATCCCAGCACTCAGGAGGCATAGGCAGATGGATCTTTGAGTTGGAGGCTAGTCTGATCTAAAGAGCAAATTCCAGGACAGCCAAGGCTACACAGAGAAAGCCTGTCTGGGAGTCAAGAGGAAGAGGAGAGAACTAACAACAACCACTAACACTCAAGGGAGTGCTCAGAGTGTTTTCTGTGAGAGGCCTTCCCACTGCCACCCAGCAACATGAGTGCCGCTATGATGAGCAACTATGTAGCGGAGAGATGGGAGAGAAAGAGAAGCCTGTGCCGCTCCCTGAGGTCATGGTGATTTCCTGGCCTGTGCAGCCACAGACAGCGGCTATGTTTGGGTCCATACTCCTGCAACAGTGGAGGTCTATGACAATGTCCACGGCCCCTTTTACCACCAAAGGCTGTGGTATGAGCTGCTGCCTGGGGCCATGCTGATGTCTGAGGGCTGTGTAGGACTGACCCCACCCCTCAAGGACTACAACACTCAGGAGAGCTGGCCCCACCCCTCTCCTTGGTATGGTAGAAAAGCTGGCCCTCGGGGTGTGAGAGCTGGAGAGCTGGCCCCTCCCCTCACCACCTGCAGCACTTGGGAAAACTGGCCCTGCACCTCACACAGGCAGGGTTAGAGAGCTGGCCCTGGTGGCATGGGTGGAGGAGAACAGGTCCTGCCTTTTTTGGGCTGCTGCTGTCACCCTGGCCCCACCTGTCACCTGGGAAATGTAGAAAAGCTGGCCCTGGTGGTGTGGGCACAGGAGAGCTGGCAGGCTGACCAACTCTGTTCCCACCCAGGCCCAGATCCAGAGCTTTAAGTTGGCCCACTTAACATCTACATTATCTATGAATTGTTTGAGCATGTGCAAGGGCCAGTCCAGCAGAATCAAAGCTGCAGGAGATCTCCATGAGTTAGGGCAACAACCAGCTATCCAAGAGGTATCCCTCTGGGGTATGGTATGGATAGGGTAGCAGAAGGCAGAGGCCTCAAACCAGACCACTACAATGAACATTCGTAAGTAAGGATATGTGGACAAAAGGGTATACTGTGGGACACACCATGATACACCAGTAACTTTCATATAGAGATTTAGTGGGGGTTTTTTTTCTTTTCTTTTTTCTTTTTTTCCTAGAGAGGGTAAGGACATTGCCAGGGTGAAGGGCAGATATGGGGAGACAGGGAGATGAGTGGGACTGGAGTTCGTGATGTGAAATTTACATGTGTGCATGCGTGCATGCGTGTACACACACACACACACACACACACACATACACAGAGTAGAAAAATTTTTTTAAAAAAGATATTCATTGTTCTTCCGGAGGACCTGAGTTTGAGTCTTAGAGCCTACATCAGGGAGTCCATTGTCACCTGTCATACTGGTTCTGGGCAAAATAATACCCTCTTCTGGATTCTGGGGCACCTGGACTTAACCTATGCACCGACACATTCATAGACACACAATTAAAAATAAAACTTAAAGAAATTAACATTCAAAAATAAAGGCCTTTGCATAAGAACAATATCTACTTAGACTTTCTAATGGCTGGAAGGATCACACTTAGAATAGTAACAAAGAGAAAATACATATGAGGAAAAAGTGCATCAAAATTCTAAAAACACTATGGGAGGACAATCCTCATTCCCCCAAAATAAATCTTAAACAGATGAAAACGGCACGTGTTCCCCAAACAGAAGGTTTCACATCACTAGACGTCATAGTTCCAAAACTAATCTAGTATGTCATTATCATAAGTATAAAGAGAAGTTTCTTAATCCAATCAGATAATTTGCAAGTTGGATGGAAAAATAAAGACAGAAGTAATGCAGGAGAGCCAGGCTGGGTGCTAAGAAGGGTCATGGGTTTGAAGCCAGTCTAAGCTACATGGACACTCTGATGAAAAAAGTAATAATGAAAATAGTCTAGTTTCATGAAATTAACTAATTATAGTTTACTATTTCATAAATAGGTCAACAGAATAGACTAGAAAATTAAAAGTACATTCAACTTTGGATTTTGAATTCAAAAAGGAAATTTAAAATCAGTGAGAAAAGGCTGGATTGCTTAGTAGATGCCATTAAACTGCATTTTTACCTCAGGGAAAAAAGCTGGCTTGATACTCTGACAATAAAATAAAATATAAAATAAAGCTAGTGAAATAGCTCCATAGCTAAAGGCACTTGCCACCAAGCCTTACAACCTTAGTTTGATTCCAGGACCCACAAGGTAGAAGGAGAGAACTGACTCCTGAAAATTATCTTCTGACCTACACACATGCACATACACACATGCACATACATTCACGTTCTCACATGCATACATACAAAGTAAATAAATGTAGTAAAAATTTTAAAATAAAATATTTTGATCAAAGATTTAAATATAGAAGTATAATCCATAGAAACACTAGAGGAAAATGTCAGGGAAGTTGTACTAAAGATCCATAAAGGAGAAACCCCATTCTCATTTGTCAGGCTGTGGACACATGGCCTCTTTTGTGTTACCCATTGCACTGATCTTTCCACTTAACGAAATTCTCTTCAGGGTAGCAAGGAGCCTAATCCCAAAAAATGGGTCATAGTGGCAGTCTGGGTCATATTCCCAGCATCCTTTGCACCCAGGCTGTCTATGTAGCTTGGTTTGGATTGACAAAACATCAGTGGACGTCTGTTGGATTGTTTCCCTCCCTTTTCTTTCCCCATAAAAATGAGCACACACACACATCAGTTCTCATGCCCCTTGAAAGGCTAGAAATCATCTCAGGATCAGAAGGAAAAGTCAAAGAATTGAATTAAGCTCTGAATCAGCTCTGAAATGTTAGAACAACAGAACCAGGGCTAGTGCCTCCCATCCCTGTCTTCTCAATCTGACATGAGAAGCAAATCCTGCTATCCTAACCTGTAGTGTTTAAACCTCAGGTTTCTCACAGTTGCGTGACATTTGCAATATACCTGACATTGAGAATAGCATGAACTTAGAAAACTTAAAGAAAGAAAAGAAAAATTGAATGGCACCAAATTTAAATTTCTTTAATTTTAATTAATTAATTTAAAATTCTTTTGAAAGAAAGAAAGAGAAAGGAAGGAAGGAAGACTAAGATGTTTTTATTTAAGAAACTAAGGCTTCTTATCTTCACTCTAGGAATAAATAAATAAATAAATAAATAAATAAATAAATAAATATAAGCAAGCATGGGACCGTAGGAAACTTGACAAAGAAGAGAAAGAATTTATCAAAGAAGTAATGGCAAGGAGCCTTTGATTAGAGCTAAGGACTTGATCAGGGCCTCCAGCATCATCAACCTACCCTCACACACCAAGCGACACACCTCTCCAGTCCCTGAGTGCTTGACCTCACTCATTACAAAGGAGTAAGTAAAACTACAGTGATACACAATCCATACCAATTTGTTTCACTTTTAAATGTTTGACAAGCATTAGGCATTTCTAACAGGAGGAAAACCTCAAATAACTTCCAATGAAGGCAACTAGCCAATGTGACTGAAATTACAAATGCCTCGAGAGCAGCCACAACACGCTTATAAAATTAAAGAACTGAAGAATGAAGAGCTAGTTTTTTTTCCTGTAATAAAATCCTCTGTAGTTGTCAAAAGAATAAATATATTCCAAGTGCACAGCTGTACTACAATCTTCAAGATACCTGTTCTCATTTTTATAGCTTACCAACATATTTAATGTCGTGGGTCTTTGACCTATAAGGTGCTCTCCCACTCAGACCACAGGGCTGTTCTGCTGAGGGACACTGTCCTCTGTTTTCTATGAACAACTTAGTCTATGTAAGGATACATTGTTAAATGAACAAGAACTGAAACACAGCAACCAGCTCCTTATGAAACCTAGTGTATCAAATACGTATCGTTAAATATGTGACTATGTGTTCACCAATAGTCCTTGACAGAACTGACAAGGAGTAACAGTGCTTGTCTGTGAGAAGGGGGACCTCCAGCTACCTATAACTACATGAAGGACCACTCCAAATCGGGGCTGAGAAGAGGAGTCCATGGTTAATGGTTCTCGCTGTTCTTGTTGAGGATCAGCATTCCTTTCTCATTATCCACACCCAGTGAAGCATGGCTGTCAGTTTTCCAGCTCCAGCTCAGCAAATGTCCTCTCCTGGTTGCCACAGACACCTGCATGCATGTGCACACGACCACTCACAGACATCTACATTTTTTTTTTTTAAGATTTATTCATTTTGTGTATATGAGTACACCATTGCTCTCTTCAGACACACCAGAAGAGGGCATCAGATCCCATTACAGATAGTTGTGAGCCACCATGTGGTGTGGTCTCTGGGAATTGAACTCAGGACCTCTGGAAGAGCAGTCAGTGCTCTTAACTCCTGAGCCATCTCTCCACTCCCACTCACATTTTTTAATCTAAAAAAGAAAAAAAGAAGAAAAACCAAAGCTTAGTGGTGTAATAGTCACATCCACTTCCTCATACACACAGGTTCTGTAGGCCAGGGTTTTGGAGATGCAGCACTCGTGACTTCTTCCTGGATGTTGGAGTCTGGAGCCCCAGCAGGGAGGAAGAGGTGAGGGGCAGGGTGTGACTCAGCTGTCTGGAGCCTGGAAAGATGTAAAGGTCTCTTCACTCTAGTGTCTGCCCTTGAGCCTTGATGATTCAGCTGGCATTTGGTATGCATTGGGTTGACCTTGGGCTTCTCAGAGCATGGTGGCTTCAGAATATCAGACCACTTATGTGGCAACTTGGGCTCCAAGATCAATGTTCCAACAAGGCAAGGCCTTCTGTATGCAGCCTCAGAAATCACACTCCACTTCTGCTCTTCCATTCTAGTAGTCCCAAGGCTGCCTAGACTCAGAGAGCAGGCCAACAGAAACTCTGCGGCATCTATTCAATGCCAGGGCTTAACACCAGAGTAGAATTTTCCTCTTTTTATTTATCTTTATTTACTAATATACCTAAATAAGCCAAATGCTCTCTGATGCAAATAAGTGTTTTAAGCTCTTGGGATTCTCTTCTGAACAGTACAGTAAAACCATATTTCTCATGCATCCTTGTAAATTTGCAGCAGTTTGAATTTAGAAATACATCGGTATATTTCTCATGAACTCCCCTCTGTAATAACACATACGCAAGACGCATGATGAGTCTACATGTCTGCACAAACGAAAGTCCACCCCCTGTACATTGAAAGCTATTCACATCAAAGACGGGTTCTGCAGACACAGACAATTGTTGCTTCGGTTTGCTGTCTGGTTGTCTTCCAGCTGTGTGGCATAGCACTATGGGACCAACATCTGGGTCATTGTCTTCTATTTAAAAGCAAAAGCCCAAGACAGACAGCAGCTGGCCTGCCTTTGTCCTAATGTCTGGCTGCCATACCTTTAGTAGAAGTTTTTATTCTCTCTCCCTCCCTCTCTCCCTCTCTCCCTCTCTCCCTCTCTCTCTCTCTCTCTCTCTCTCTCTCTCTCTCTCTCTCTCTCTCTCTCTCTCTCTCTCTTTCTCCCTCCCTCTCTCTCTCTGTCTCCCTTTCCCTCCTCTTCCTCCTCCTTCTCTTCCTCCTCTTCCTCCTCTTCTTCCCCCTCCTCCCACTCCCCAGACAATCAACAATGGATATCTTCCTCGGCCACTTTCTGCTTTTACTTTTTGAAGACAAGATCTCTCACTGAACACAGAACACACCATGTTGGTTAGAATGGCTGGTCAGGGAGCCCTGGGATCTGCCTGTTTCTCTGGGGTTGCAGACAGACACTGTTACATCCTATTTTGGTATAATTGCTGAGACCCAAATTCAGGTCTTCCTGCTTGTGCAGCAGGCACGTCACACACTGAGCTATTTCCCAGAGCCCACTCCCTCAATCTTTTCCATTCCTCGCTCTCTCCCCAACATTTCTCCCATATCATGCTCATTTTGATTTAAACAAAAATTAAAAAGGCACAAAAGCAGCATGGAGGATGAGCAAAGCTGGGGAGGGCATACGGGAGGGCCAGACTAGCAAAGCAAGCTGACATGGCTCTTCCACCTTTTCCCAGACACCATCTTTCTATTGTGTAAAGACCTGAATAAGGTGAAACTGGCCGTCTCAGACATTTCACTGCTCCCAACCCAGCAGCTTCAAGGTCATTCCCATTGTTCTAGAACGACTGCCACCATCCATGTATAGAACGTTCTTCATTTTCTCAAAGCAAAGCCCTGTGCCCATTAAACATCAATCTTCCTCCATTCCCACCTGGTCCTCCTGGCCCATGAACAACATTACTCCAGTTTCAGATCTCAGAGTTGGTATGGTTGGGTATTTCACACAATGGCATCACCTGCTGTCTGTCCTTTTGTGGCTTTCACATTGTGTGATATCTTCAAGGCCCTGTGCCAAATTTCCCATCCATTGGAAGGGTAAATATCCTATTTTATGCCTATGACACATTGCCTTAATGCACGTTTCCATTAATGGACACTTGTATCTCTGTAGAGAGCCGTGCCCGAGCTAGCTCAATCACCATTACAAGATGGCACCGGCATCCGGTGTCTTCTCCCTGTAACAAGTAGTCTGCGCATGTGCTAAGGGCCAGAGCGCGCCAAGTCACAGCCTATCCCGGCGCATCACATGAGGTAATGAGCAAACAGCCAATCAGAGGTGAACACGCCGCTCCAGGGTATATATAAGCAGTGCCTTTTCGGGGTTTGGGGTCCTCCTCTTAAAGATGCAATAAACGTTTGTTGCAGAAGGATCCTGGTGTCCGCGTGTGTTCTTGCTGGCGAGACGATTGCGCGCGGTTCACATATCTCAGCTACTAGATTTTTCCTGAGTAGCCCTTTCCTTCTCCTCATCTCAGAAACAGGATGCACCCCCTCCTGCAGCTCCTTTTTTCCAGACCACAGCCTCTGCTTGAGCTCCTCAGAAGTGAGGGGCTCATCTTCCCTACCACATACACAGAATAATAGCCAGCGCTTGCATGATCCTTCCGTGCTGGAGATCTCAGGCTTAGATCTCCAAACAAGGCTCCAAAGGGCCTGACCTAATGCCACCTGTGTACTTCACACACAATTTAAGAACATTTCTTCATGTGCCTTGAATTCTCGACTCAAGTTACAAGAGGCCATAACCCTTCTCTGAACCAGACAAGAGACCTGGGGGGGGGGGGGGGGTTGATCATTAGCAAAATAGGAACTTCTAGCCTCAGCTCTGAGAACCGGCAGAGTGAGGGGTGAGAACAGGATTTAGAATTGAAAAGGGAGCAATGCATAGAAAATCTATTCGCATTACAGTAGAAAGCTTCCTTCTCTCTGCTGCAAATACTATCATGTTCAACTTTCTACATGGATGTTAGGAATTGAATTCAGGTCCTCATGTGTGCATAACAAGCATTTTAGCAACTGAGACATCTCCCAGTTCTCCAGCACATTTCCTGTTCTATCCTCTCCACTCTTGCTACCAATCCCAAACCTGCCGCTGCCTTCTCGTCCTGAATATACACAGCTTCCTGTTGTCCTCCATCTCTGCCTGTTCCTCCAACTCATTCTCCTCAATGGAAAAAAAGCGAATCGTCTTAACCTCCTATAATTGTTTCATTCTCCTTACACTGAAACACAGACTACCAGATCCGACCCCATCCATCCTCAACCAGATCTGACCCTTGCTCCCTCCTTGTCCTAGTTTGGTTTCTATTGCTGTGACAAACACCATGACCAGAAGCAGCTAGGGGAGGAAAGTGCTTATTTCATAGACCCTGGCTAATCACAGTCAATCACTGAGGGAAGTCAGAGCAGAAACTCAATCTGGGGCAGAAGCAGGAACCATGGAGGAATGCTCCCCATGTTTTGCTCAACTGGAATTTTCACACCCCCTAGGAACACCTGCCAAGGATAGCACTTCCCCTTGTAGGCTGACCCCTCCCACATCAGTAATCAAATGATTGTCCACGGGCCAATGTGATAGCGGTATTTTCTCAATTGAGGTTTCCTCATTTCTAAGATACGTCTAAGTTTGTGTTGTGTTCACAAAAACTAACCAACATACTTCTCATCCAGACCTGACCCTTGCCTTCTCAGCTGGTTCTTGCTTATTCCGCTCTCTTCTTCATGAAGGCCCAGCTTCATTACTTTTCTTCTTTCCTGTTCCAAAATAAAGATAAAAGGGCAAGCTTTCCACTGCTTTAGATTCTACCCATGATAATCCATATGCATGGAAAGGTTTTCATCCCGCTTTCTACACAGCTGACCGCTCCCTGCCTACCGATCTCCCCATGAATACCTTCTCAGGCTAACCCAGCAGACCCTCTTGTTCTCTAAATCACAGCTCCTCTATGAGGCTGGCCATCGTATATATTGCTCAATCTCATCGTTGCTTTTATTTTGCCACAAAGACAAGAAACCCACACCACTGTTGCTCAAATCTGGCTCTGTACCTGTTTGAGTGAATTCCATCCTAAAGGGAATATGCAAATATTGTCTGCATCTTTCTGGGCAGTTTTCCAGCTTGTTCTCTGGAGTAAGCACAACAGAGTTGGTTGGGGATTAGAGATGTATGACAACAGTGGCTCCCTAATGGGGGACACAGCAGCAGCAGCACTGTGGGCTACTAACACCTGTATTGCAGGGAGGAGAGCATAGGTACACACACACACACACACACACACACACACACACACACACACAAAATGGTGAAAGGGTATTGCTTAAAACTTATGGCCCCAAATGTTCCTCAGATAATAAGCAAAAGTCCTATCTTGATGGGCATTGCCAAGTGGGATTCAAGTAACATCCATTTGAATCAAATTATATGTACTTATCTAATTGTAAATTATGTTTGTATGTATGTGATGGGGATGGATGCAAGAAGAATTGGGCATTGACTATCCTAGAGCTAGAGTTACAGGTGGTGATGAACCACCCAATGTGGTTTCTAGGGAGTGAACTCAAGTCCTCTGCTACAGCAGTAAGTGCTCTTAACCTCCAAACTATCTTGCCAGCTCCTGAATCAAATTATTAATAGTGTGGCTATTGTTTTGGAGTTACGGTAACTAGGGAAGCCATAGCGATGCAAGGGCAGGAAGTCAGATGGTAAGGAGTAGCTGCTGGTGTCCTCCCGGTATCCCTCATACACTGTAGTCATACCTGCCCTACAGTCCTCAGCACAAGTGTGTGTGGTCAGTTAGACGAGTCTGGTGATGAAGCAAGTAGAGATGTCCGTGTTCTCACCTTAAATTTCGGTCACCCTCATTTCCCATCCCACCCAGTGCCGGGATGCCTTATTTCCAGCACTGTTGGATTCATCTTTGAGAAGAATGGTTCTCTTTGAAAAGAGATACTGAGGTCTGTAACCTCTTTCCTCTCATGGGAGAGCAGGAGCTTAGATCCTGCCTGAGAAGTGGTGACCAATGATCCCTCGGAGATTCAGTAACTAGATGACCTGCCTCTTGCTTCAGGATGCGTGGTCCAAGCTGTGAGTAGGTGGTCAGCTGTGAAATTCTAATTAACTTGGTCTCACCCAATAAGCTGCTAAATCTGTACATTAGCATCTTTGAAGAGTAAAGCCCAGAAGAAAGAGAAAACACTATATTGCATACGAGTCAAAAACCAAGAAGGGAGAATGATGAACTCTCAGTTGTCATCCATTTGTTCATCAAGCAGACTTCACACATCACCCATCATGTGAAAATGTACAGTGTTTCAAGCAGGGTGAGGGTATGGGTGAGTGGATTTGTACAATTACCCTGGATTCAAAGAGGAATGAAAACAGCTTTTAAGATAAGTACAGCACAGCTGATGACTACTGTTGTAGGGGACAGAGATGTATATTCTTGTAGGAACCTAGAGGGGTGGTGTGTTCTATGGGGGCAGTTCAAAATGACTTTGTGAAGGAGCTGATATTAGAACTAAATTTTGGAGTATAAGTGGGAGTTTTCTGGTAAAGAAGGGTAAGGCGATTCCAAGAAGACAGAACAACCATCCTAAAGACTTAAGGGCACATTTGGAAAGTATAGGACAGGAAACTTAGTTACTCTTTTATTACTGTGAGGAGACACCGAGACCAATGAAGCTTATGAAGAAACGTATTTGATTAGGGGCTTGCTTCTAGTTTCAGGGGATTAGATCATGATCATCATGTTGAGAAGTAGATAGACATGTTTGCTAGAGTAGTGGCTGAGAGCTTTACATCCTGATCCTCGGGCAGGGAGAAAGAGAGAAGAGAACAGAAGGGAAGAGAGGAGAGGGGAGGGAAGGGGAGGAGAGGGGAGAAGAGGAGAGGAGAGGAGAGGAGAGGAGAGGAGAGGAGAGGAGAGGAGAGGAGAAGAGAGGAGGGAGACTGGGCCTGGCTTCAGCTTTTGAAACCTCAAAGCTCACCTTCAATGATACACGTCCTCCAACAAGGCAGCACTCACTCCCTATGCCAACAAGCTCACACCTGCTACTCCTTCTCACATAGTCCATTCCCTGGTGACCAGGCATTCAAGTACATGAGCCTACAGGAGGAATTCTCTTCAAAGCTCCACACCGAGATGAGAAATTGGACTCAAGGCAGGCAGGGAATTGATAACCACGTATATTGTACTTAATGCTAAAACATCAGACTTCTTCTAGAGCAATGCCAGGCCTGGATGACTTCTGCCAAGTGGGCTTCATAGTCAGGCTGCTTCTTTTAGAAAGAATTCCCTGGTGTAATTTTGGAATACTAAAAAAATAATAAAGGTCAGGCAAGCTGGTGAGGAGACACCGTCATCTAGTCAAGAAACTAAATGTGCCTTATAACATGGATGTCTGCTCAATATTACTAAGTCAGAGGAACTCAGACTAAATCCACAGGTGCCATTTCTCACCTATCAATCCTGCAAATTTTACTTTTTTTTGTTTGTTTGTTTTTGTTTTTGTTTTTCGAGACAGGGTTTCTCTGTGTAGCCCTGGCTGACCTGGAACTCACTCTGTAGACCAGGCTGGCCTCGAACTCAGAAATCTGCCTGCCTCTGCCCCCTAAGTGCTGGGATTAAAGGCATGCGCCACCACCGCCCGGCTCAAATTTGACTCTTGAGAACACTATTACTTGATGAGGGTGTGGGGAACTAGACCTGTCTTACTGGCTGGAGTATGGAATGGCACACCCATACAGAGGACGTGACTATGCTCAGTGATGTACGTACCTTTCCTTCACGATCTGACGAACAAGTCCAAGTTCAGGAATTTACCATGAAGCTATGCTTCTGCAACACAAAGCGAGGTGCTAGCGCAGGGTAGTCGCTCAGCTGCAAACCCTTTCGCTCTAGCACCAGAAGCTCTTCACACACTCGTTCAAAGGGGTCTGCTGAATCGAGAATGCAGACAGAGTACTATGCAGCTATGGAAAGGGCTCGAAAGCTCTCTATAAATTGGCGCTATGTAATTTCTAGGGTGGGTTGCTACATGAATAGAGCAAACGCAAAGGGGTCCAAAGACGGTGTCAGTTTTCACTTAAGAATGGCGTGGAAATGTGATATGAGCATGCATGGTTGCTCCTTTCTGCAACTGAGATGTAGAAAGTATAAATCAAAAATAATAAAAATTATTACCAAGAAAGGGTGAATAACAACCAGAAGAGATGATAAAATCAGAGTATTTTTCTTAAGTAATGCCTAAAGTTCACCTCACTTAGGAACGAGACAAGGGTGTCCCTCTTTCTTCTGCCTCCAACACCATACTGGGGGCTCTTGTTTTCTTTTAGTTTGTTTTGAGACAAGGTTTCTCAGTATAGTCCGAGCTGTCCTGGAGCTTGCTACATGGATCAAGCTGGCCTTGAACTCACAAAAGTCTGCCTACGTCTGCCTTGAAAGTGCTGGGATTGAAGCCACTACAACTGGCTCACTGCGGGAGTCTCACCAATTGGTGAGATAAATTACTAGCTGACCCAGTGGGGCCTTTGAGAAGGAGAAAGATTTCTTTCTAAATGATTTCTTGATTTTCCCCTTTGAGAATCAATGCCTCAAGAAGTTTTCCATGGTGATAAAGAATGGCTTAGTGGAGGCACACAATGTGGAGTTGGATGGAATGGCTGTCATCTGTGGCCAGGTCCCCAGTATCTGTTCACAGTTCCAAAGTCCTGGACAGGCAAATGTCCTCTATCTTTCCCATGTGTCCTGCTCAGGCCTGGGTGGAGAGGCTCAGCACTGTATTAGCTAGGGCCACTTAATTGGAACTTTGACCTTTTTCTGCTATAAAAAGTTTGGTTCATGGAAGAAAAAAAAGGAAATAATGAAACTCTTTGTTCCCAGGTATCTTTTAATCCAATCAAGGTGACACCTGAGATTAACCACCACAGGCTTTTCTTTAGCTCCCAGAAAGCTTACAAAGTCAAAGATTATGTATCCTTGGAATGAGAGATTGGGAGAGTCAAGTCAGTGTTATAGTTACAGCTTGAAACACAGTAATCTAACTTCTAGTAATAGGCAGTCTAACGTCCCCAGGGAAAGAGAACCACAGGGCCATGAAGAAGAACTAGAAACTGAGGAGGCCACTGGATACTAGAAATTGAATCGGGACAAGAATGCTAGATCCCAAAGTCTATGAGAGTGTTACAGGGGGCAGTGGGTAGGGAGGAGGTGGAGTTAGGCAGCCAGAACCCCAGACACGGTGAGCACAGGCTGCTATGGTTCAACATCAGAAAGTTTTTTCACAGGTCTGGAGACTGGAAGTCTGAAATTAGGGGTTCTGCTGTGTCGGGGTCCTGTGGAGGGCTTTCAGTGACTTACAGGAGACCATCTTCTCATTGCATCCTGCCAAGGTAGAGAAGGAGAGAGAGTGCTCTGACCTCTCTTAGAGGGACACAGATCCCATTATGAGAGCCCTGTCATGTGACTTCATCATCCATAGCTACCTAGCGAAGGTCCCATCTTTGCGTTCCATTAAATGGTACTTAGAGCTTTCATATATGAATCAGGAAGAGAGTTTCTGGTCATACCAAGAATGTGCCCAGTTTTCATCTGACTTCTGGGGCACTATTCCATTCACACTACTTCAGTAGTTGTGTGTGTGTGTGTGTGTGTGTGTGTGTGTGTGTGTGTGTGTGTTGGGGGAGGGGCTGTCTCTATTCTCATGTGTTTTCTCATTTCTCATGTGTATTCTCGTATGCTCCCATGGAAAGAACGAGATAAAAAATAAGTATGCAATATGTTGAGGGGAAGAGGTGCTATGAGAACAGGCTGGAGTAATAGGGTGAGGGAGAGACCGGACATTATAGTGTGTGGAATAGATATGACAGTAATGGAAGCAAGACACCAAATGTCTAGTTAGCGCTGGTGAAAGCGGCCTAGGGGTAGGCCCAGGTTTTACTACGAAGTGGGTAAAAAGAGAAGGAAGTAGGTGAAGGAAGGAGAGAAAGGTGAAGGGACCAGGAAGAACAACTGGGCCTTGTGGACAAGAGGGTTATCATGAAGGGTTATCAAGTATAGACACTTGGGATTTTGTTCGGAGTGATGCAGATGATGACAGAAGTGTTGTGACATAAACCTACTACTTTGTAACCTAACTGAAAATGATGATGATGACTACTATGACAAAGGTAGCAGCAGCGTCAGTGGCTGCTGCAGTGGAAGGGTGAGGAGTGGCAGCGGCAGCGGAGACAGTGACATGGACAACAAGGACAATAACCTGGTGGTAGGCCCGTGGAGAACATACAGCGGAGAATGCTGCCTGAGTGTAACCTACAGTGTTATCTGAGGAGGAAGGGTAGGAAGCAGGGAGGGCCAGGGGTGAAGGAAGAGAACCTGAGCTGACTGGGCACAGAGGTAAGGGCTGGGCGCCACATGTGATGATATGGGTGGGGTCAAGAGGCAACCAAGATTAATGAAGGACAACAAAAATGAAGACAGAGGTGATACCCCGGTCTTGGAGACCCTGGAGGAAGAGAGCAGAAAGGAGTTATTTTGAGACAGTAGAATTAGAAGTCTGGGGTCCTCAGAAAAGGAAGGAGTGGGTCTCCCTCTAGAGAGCTACACTGCCCAAGGCCTGGGGCAAAATACACATGCTCAGGATCAAGTTTTCAAAGGCTTTAAGGTTGTAGGGGAACACAGGGCAGTGTGGACAGAGTCATGTTAAGAGGGGGGAATGTGGGAAAGCTTCCTACTTAAAACAGCCAGTGGTAAATCTTAGGAGGAGAAAACTGAAGCAAGAAGGCTAGAAATCTATTCAGCCCAGAAAAAGCCCATAACCCACAAGGTCCAGTCAGCACAGAACCATGTGGCCATAGCAGTGAGCAGTGCTCCAGCCAGCACAGAGCCTCTGCAGTGAGCAGGGGTGGAGGCTTACTCAGCACTGGGCAGGGAAAGGTGAAGGGACCCGGAAGGACGAGAGGGCCTGTGTAGTTTTCTCCCAAGGCATTGTCCTCAGGATGATTTACAGAGCTCAGAGCACAGAAACCTCACTGGTTGGGAAGGAGACTTATACAATCAAATACAATCAAGAGTCACTCTCCGTGTCCTCACTGACAAGGCTGCTGCTCCGTTGGCTGAAAGCCCAATGTAGCCATTGGCTCAGAAAGCCTCTGCCAGGTGACCCAGAGTCCCTGCAAGGTGCAGACAGCTGCAGATGTGGGTCTCATTGCAGGAACACCAAGTCCCTTCAACTCCAGATCTCCAGACTCCAGATTCAGAGTTAGACTTGGAGGGTTAGAGGGCAGAGGCTGGCTTTCCCTCACCTGCTTCCCTGGCCTAGTCCTAGTGGGAAGCAGGACACAAAGACACTTCATCACCCCCTGCCATCCTCCTACCAGCTCTAGAAGGCCTACTTGTCCCTGGTCCAAAGCTGGAGGTTATTCAGATATGGATGAATAATAATTGGGCATTTGTCTAACAGCAACTGTGCTAACTGTGCTGATGAATAATTAAGTTTTTTATTACAGTTGAGGCAATAAGCACTCTACCCACCTGGATGGATATTGAGTTGTGCCAAAACAAACAAACAAACAAACAAAAAAAAAAACAGGTTACTAAACAGCAGCTTCTGATTTTTGAAAAAAAAATTATTGTAGTCAAATATCTGGAAAAGAGTTGGGAAAATTGTAAGTGAGGTTGACACCTGAGTAATTTCTGTTTCAGGAGAAAATAAGGTAAATCAGCTTGGACCCATCTTGGCTGTACAATGGCTTCAAACAGGAAGTGAAAGCCAAGAAGCAAAGGGATAAGTAGTAACCCAGCTCTCCGGTTAGCCTGGACTGCAGTACAGCCTACAGACCACCCGCCTGGCCAGTACAAAGTCCTGGGGTTGACTCCCAGCAAAAGAAAAGACTGGGGACAGGGACATCCGTTGGTCGAGTGCCTACCCTGGGTAAGATCCATAGTACCTCATAAACAGTGCTGGCACATGCCCATATCCCAGCATTTAGGAGGTGGAGGCATGAGGATCAGGAGTTCAAGGTCATCCTGAAACTACATAGGGCGTTTGAGGCCAACCCGGCATACAGGAAGCCCTGTCACAAAGCCAAACTGCTTGCTCTAGTATCATGCAACTTCAATCTCCACAGTTGTGAGACAGAGGCAGGTAGGTCTCGGAGCTGAAGACCAGCACATGGTCTAGGTCTTCAGCTTCAGATAAGGGAGGGCCACATTAAACAGACACAAACACTCTCTAAAAACAGACACAAAATAAGAAAAAGAACATGTTCTGATGTCATAGATGACGAGGAAGAAGAAGAAGAAGAAGAAGAAGAAGAAGAAGAAGAAGAAGAAGA